>JACEGR010003740.1:0-99451 GCA_014170235.1 Listronotus bonariensis
TTCTTTATTTCAAATTACATTTAGCACTACATTAAATGCAAGAACAAAAATAAAATGAAATGACGTCACAAAAAAAAATACAGTCAACCTTAAATAATACTATTACTATAGAAACATTTCTTACATATTCAAATAATCTTCTATATTGTAGGGCTCCAAATCAATAATTAATTTTCTTAACTTTTTTAAACATTTTTTTATTCAATATACACTTAATATCAACACTTAATTTATTATAAAATTTAATACTAGAGTAATATGGACTTTTCTCAAACAAGGTTAATCTGTGAATAGGATAGTTGCTTGTACGGGTATTATGTTCGTGTTGAACGTTAGTATTAAATTTATCTCTGTTTTTAAAGAAAAACATAACTGCATTAAAAATGTACAATGCATACACAGATATAATTCCTTTATCTTTAAACACTCCTCTACAAGATTGCAAATACGACATACCGAAAATTATCCTTATTACTCTTCTTTGTATTACAAAGATATCTTGTACCTTTGTATTTGATGCCCAAAAAATTATACCGTATCTCATGGTAGACTTAAAATTTGCAAAGTACAAAGTTCTTCTGGCAGTCACATGTAACTATTTTAGCACAATACGAAAGCAGTAACATATTTTATTTAATTTTTTACCAAGTCGTTCTATATGTCCTGACTAATCCAAGAATTCATCAATGTGTATACCTAAAAACTTTGTACTTTTTTCGATCGCTAAAAATGTACCATTTATATTTATTTCCTCAGGTTTATCGTTTTTGTTAAGCTTAGTCCTAAATAATAGAATGTTTGTTTTTTTCTCATTAACTAATAATCTGTTTCTGTCAAACCAGTCTTTTGTTATTTTAAATATTTGGTTTCCACTTTCTACCAGATTCGGGATCTTGGACGCTCCCACTAATAAATTTGTGTCATCAGCGTATGATATTAATCTGTCATTTGGGGTTTCCACTTCAATATTTAAATCGTTGGTAAAAATAATAAATAAGATGGGTCCCAAAATGCTGCCCTGTGGGATACCCAAACTACTTTGTGAAATGCGAGATTTGCAGCTTGTATTGTCCTGTTCTATAGCTACCCTTTGTGTCCTGTTACTGAGGTATGATTCAAAACACTTTAGAGCATTGTCCCTGATGCCATATAAATGCATTTTCCTAAGAAGTAAATTTCTATCTAAGCAGTCATAAGCTTTTGATAAGTCTAGGAATATTCCCTTTGCTATTTCGCCCCTCTCCAAATAATTCAAAACTGCCAGCGTGAACTGGAAAATAGCAGTTTGAGTGGATCTTCCGTCTAGATACGCATGTTGGTTTCTGGAAAAAATGTCTTTCATAAATGTCATAAGTTGATCTCATCACCAACTCGAATAGCTTTGAATAACCAGGCAGTAAGCTAATAGGTCTAAGATTATCAAAAACGTCCTTATCTCCTTTGTTTTTATAGACTAGTTTTATTACCGCTAGTTTTAATTGATCAGGGTATATACCTTCTCTTAGAGAGTTATTTATTATGAAACACATTACATCTACAATAACTGGTAAGCTGAGCTTTACTATGCTTGTAGGTATTTCGTGATCTCCGGAGCTATTTTTATTTTTAATTTTTTGATAGCAATATAAGATCATTCTGTGAAACTACTTTTAATTTAAAAGCCTCGTCATTTGGAACAATGTTGAAATGCCAATCTGTATTGTTTAGCTCCCTTAAAAGATCAGGTACAATATTTAATAAATAATCATTGTAGTTGTTCGATACTTCCTCAGCATTCCCTGTAATTGTAGATGTACTTGTTTGTGATTTACCTCTCATTTCTTTAAAAATCGACCACATACATTTATTTTTATTGTCCGAACTCATAATTCTATTCTCATAGTTTATTGATCTACAATTTACTAACATAGAATCATATTCTTTCTTTACAATTTTGTACATTTCACTGTAGGCATGATTTTGTTGTTTTAATAACAAAAGCACATCTAACCTATTTTTTAAACATTTTACTTATTCATTACTTTTAAATAAATATTGGTTTTTGTTTTTCTGGTTTACTAACTTTTTGGGAAAACTGTGGTTAAAAATTGGAACAAGTATATTCATAAAAGCGGACCATTGACCATTTACGTCAGACCTGTCAGTATTAAACACATCAGACCATTCTGCCTCCTTTAAATTTTGAACAAAAAACTTCTTATTTTCTTCTGAGAAGAATCTTTTATAAACTGATTTTACATTTTCTTTTTTATTTTTAAAAATGATCTTTTGAGCAGTATGATCTGAAATAACTGTGTTTATAATGCTACTTTTAACAAAATGAATGTTTACATTAGTGAATATATTATCTATACAGCTGGTTAACCTAGTATTTTCCATAATGGTAGGATAAAGCTGAAATAAATTCATTATTGATAAAAAATTGTTCTGGTTCTATTGTTTTTAAGAAGTTCAATATTAAAGTCACCTGCAAGGAGTACACATTTCTGTTCTTCTACTATTTCTGATAACAGTTCCTCCATTTTTTGAAAAAATACATTTACATCGCCACTAGGGGGCCTATAAATTGCTATCACAATATACTGGTCACTTTTAATCGCACATTCTACTGCCGCACCTCCATATCCTTCAGTTCGACAAAAGGCTGAAGCCAGCTTAAAATTGTTTATCACATATGTCTGTAAATGTTCCAACTTTTTCCAGTGTTCTGAAATACAGAGAAATTTACATTCTTCATGATCCTCAAGTAAGTGATTTACCTGATCTAAACAATTTCCTATGGATTGTACATTATGATGAATGAGACTAAAGTTTTCAGTGTTTATTTTCTTCATTTTCTTATTATTATCAGTGGAAAATAAAATGACCTTACTAGGTTGGGGTAAACTTGTATTTGCTACAAAAAATGCATATGACTGCTGCTATCATAGTTGGTATGTTGTTATATTTTTCTATTTTTTGCAGATAAGCCGGACATTTATGATCTCTTGCAGAGTGAATGCGACCTTTTATATTTAAGCGTTTACAATTTGCACAGTCCAGTGGAGTATTTTCGGGACATTTATTGCTTTCATGCTTGGCTCCACATTTGTAACAGCACAATTCTCCCTTACAGTATTTAGCGATGTGTCCAAAATAACAGCATTTAAAGCACATTGTAAGGTTTAGATACTCCTTTATGTAAGCTTTAGTTAAATCAAATGTTAAATTTTCATTCTTTAGCAGCCATTTAAAAAGATCTGGGTTGGTTTGCAATATCCAATTCTTCTTTCTTTGATTTCTGCATTCCTTTCTAGTAATTACTTTTATTTTTTCATGTACATTTTCGCCAAAAATTTCTTCAATTTGAGGATTTTCTTGAATAAACTCTTTATTGAATCCATTAGGTTCATATCCCTTCTCTATTCCAGTTATCATAAGCATTGGGTCACTGTTTTGTAGATGCTTAGTTTGCAGGTCATCTCGATTTTTAAGAGCATTTTTAAGTAAGTTTTGCTGAGAAATATCTTGACATTCCACTATTATACCACCACTCTTTGGATATCTGATATTTCTAAAACTTTGTTTGTGTTCACTGCCGTCGTATGTGGGCATACCTTTACTCTGCTTCAATGATTTTCAGGATATACACTGCATTTCTTTAATGCCCCCCTTTTTATTTTTTGAACCTATAAATTTAAAAAGTAAAATTTTGGGATATGAAATTTATGCATAAATAGTATATTTTAAAATGAAATTGACAGATGAAAATTTTAAGATGACGGCTGGGCGCCATCTTTTAAAAAAAATGGAAAAGGGGTCTTGTGACACATTATTTTAAATTTCCTGACAATTACTTTATAACCCTAAAATATTAAGTCAAAACCTTTACCCATTACAAAATGGCAGCACTAAAAATTACCTAAATACCTGATTTGGATACCTAATGTGGTATTTTCTTAAAGTTTTTTAAAGAACTTTTTAATAGTAATATAATATACAGGGTACCTGATTAAAAAATATACCGTGTGATGCATCGCCGACCGAGACATAGGAAATCCCATGTAATTATTAATGGGGTCAATTGTTCTGGCTCACCTAATTATTTTAGAGAAAAATTCTATTGAAGTTTATTGAAGAGCATGCTAATCCACGTCTATGGTAAAAACTTTAGATTTTTCGATTAACCCGTTTGCTTGTTAGATGCTAATATATTTTTAAAAATTGTTACATTATTATCGCCTCATATTTATGAACAACAATAAAAGTACCAGTTAGCGTGACATAACGTTGTCATTTTGAAATTTAGTGCTTTATTATTATCAAAAAATCGTAGAGCGAAAAAATTAACTATAAGTTATACTACTGAAGAAAAAGTATTGGTGATTAAATGGTACTATCAAGGAAATAGTTACTAAAAGGTGTCAGACATGTTCGCTGCTCAGTATCCGTATAGACCGATATCCGGAAAATCAACAGTCGATAGGACTATCGAAAAAATTTGAGACCAAAGGCACAGTGATAAATAACTGCAGATGTAAAGCTAGGTAGTATCAAAGAAAAGAAAATGTAAGAGATGATAAAGACTTGGAAATTTTATTGCACGTGGAAGAAAATGAAGGGAAGGTGAGTACAAGGAAACTTCAGGATATCATAGGAAAAGATTAATCAACAATGCTCCGGATTTTGAAAAGGCATAAATACATTTCATACAAATTTCAAATACATCAAGAGCTAAAGGATGGAGATGAAATACGACGGCAGGAATTTTGTTTTGACACGATGGAAAGGGCAAACATGGACAGGGAATTTTTGAGAAATATTTGTTCAATCAATCATCAAAATTACCGATTCTGGAGCAAAGAAAACCAACACAGATTTGTCGAAACGAAGACGTAATATCCACAGAGAGTAAATGTTTGGGCGGGTATTTTCGGACAACATATTATTGGATCACTTTTCTTAATCAAAATTTAAATGCAGAATTTTATTTGGAACTACTCGAAGAACTAATTTTACCCGCTTTAAATGATGTATCCAGAAAAATCAGGAAATTTGATACCAAATGGATGGCTGCCCGGCACATAATACCCTGGCTGTTCGGGAATATTTACACAATGCTTTTAATGGAAATGTTATTGGCCTACATCACACCATAAATTGGCCAGCCAGGTCTCCTGATATTTCGTCAAATGACTTCTTCCTCTGGGGCCATTTAAAAAACATGATATACAAGGATAAAAATTACTCTAATCTAGATGAGTATTTCTGCAGAATGCAATAAAATTTCAATTTACCAGTTAGCCAATGTAAGAAGACAATTTTATGAACGTCTAGGTTATTGTCTAGCAGTCAATGGAGAAATATTTGAAATTTTTCTTAAATCTTAAGTTTATTTCCAACATATTAATTATTGTATTAATATTAATAATTTATTAAAGCATGTAAATATTATAAATGTCATAAGTTCTTAAAATTTGTTACTCTGTTTAGTTTAACTTAATTCGTTTGTATAAATACAACTTTAATCTTTTCACTGTACGATTTTTTGATAATAATAAAGCACTAAATTTCAAAATGACAACGTAATGTCACGCTAACTGGTATTTTTATTGTTGTTCATAAATATGAGGCGATAATAATGTAACAATTTTTAAAAATATATTAGCATCTAACTAGCAAACGGGTTAACCGAAAAATCTAAGGTTTTTACCATGTACGTAGATTGGCATGCATAAATTTACAAACTCCAAACTTTATTATTTTTATCGTACAAAATAAATAATTAAATCAGTTTGTTGGGTTATTCCTGTAGTTTCTAAATCAATTATTGGATTTTTAATATCCCTTCAGATATACAGGGTAGGGCAGATCACTCATAAAAGATCTTTTAAAGAGCTACATTTGTTATATCTATTTTCATTAGTTTGGGAAATATGGTCATTTAAATCTAAAGAATAAGTATAGATTTTAATTATGTAGATAGGTTAATATGGCAATAATAATTGCCCAATAATTTTACTTATGGCCATATTTCCAAAACCATTAAAACTAAACCAATAAAATATGGTATTTTTGTAATGCTCTTTAAATCATCTTTTAAATGGTGAGTTAGGATACAGTGTTTTCCATTTAAAAAAGTCATACCTTTTGACAAAATAATTCTGATGAAAGATACAGATACTACGGAACCATCCTAAGAAAATGGTGCTTTTATTTTTCTTTATACCTTAAAAAATTAAAGAGTCTGAGGGATTTAGGTTTTTACATTTCTAATGGGAATAAAAAATTTTCTTCAGATTTGCATAAAAAAATTTTGAAAACTAAATGAGATATATACCTATATAAAATGTTTTTTAAGGTTTTTAAAAGATTTTTTTAATGGTGAAATAATATAAAGGGTGTTCTATTTAAAAAAACTGACTTTTTGTCGTACCCTGCATATCTTAAGAGATAATAAAAATCTGATTACTAATTCGGAAACTACAGAATTAACCTAACAAACAAATAATTATTTTGTTCGTTATAAAGTAAAAAAGGTAATGGGGATATAAATTTATAACTTGACACCCATCTAACTTTATTAGCTTCGGATATTTGGCCATCCAAATCAGGTATTTAGCTTATATTTAAAGTATCGCCATTTTCTATTAGGTTAATAATAAAATATTCTAGGGTTATAAAGTACTCGTCAGGAGCTTTAAAATGATGTATCACAGGACCCCCGTTTCCATTTAAGGTTTTTCACAAAGATAGCGACCAGCCAGCATCTTGAAATTTTTAACTGTCCATTTTTTTTCTAAAATATAGTATTTATGCATCAATTTTATATCCCAGAGTTTAATTTTTTTAAATTTATCCGTTCAAAAATTAAAGGAGGGGAGATAATAAAGAAATGCACTGTATAAAGCTTCACTAGAAATAATAATACGTTTTAAGCTGTTTTAATAAATTTTGTTTTTAACTAATAAAGTATTTTGAAAAATACTTTTAGCAAAAGTATTGTAATTTATTTTATTCATATCCGTACGTGAAATAAAGATTGCACAGATATAGTTTTAGCATCAGAAAATCAATTGGTAGAAATAAAACGAATAAAATGAGAAGACGCTAAATTTAAAATCCTTAGGGAAAACCTACTTTAGGAGGGTTAAACAGATAGGAGGGCTCTGACGGTTGCCAGGACGAAGTCAGCGAAGTGGGGAAATTTAACGTCGAGTATCGTTTCGCTCAATATGCTATATAGAATTTCAAATAAAAAGAATATTTCGCAAATAGCAGTAATACTTTTCATATTGTTGTACATATTACAAAACCTAGGAACATGAACATAATTTAAAGAATATTAAAAATGTTTAATTTTTGTACAATCGGGCGTAAAATACAACTTTACGCTCCCATTTAAGGAGCGTAAAATTGCACTTTTACGCCCTAGGGAAAAAAGTACCAAAAACGCCCGCGTTTATAAATACATCAAAAGCAGACAAATTTTCTCCTACCGGTTCTTTTTGGTGTATAATATTCTATATACTACAAAAATAAAAAAAAATAACTGTGAAGAATGCTTGAGCATTAACTTCAGTCGTACAAAAATATGCACCTCTGGCGTAAAGCACTTTTATGCGTAAAAGTGCTATTTTACGCCCTTGGTACAAAAATGCCTATTTTTGTTCTTCTCTTGGCCTTACAAACTAGTGTACTGGCCACGTAATTTTATATTATAATATATTTTTTTATATGTGGATATAGAATTTGATTAATAGTGAATCTGTACAGGTTGTAACAATTTCATTTAAATAAATTCAAGTGGGTAGATTAATATTTTTGTATACTTTATGTGTAGAATTTTATTTATGTGATTTAAAAAATTTTGTTAGGTAGTAAATCGTATAAAATCGATGTGGTAATAGTTAATGAACCTTTTAATATATTTTATTATAAAATTTTACGCTACTGGCTTATTTATGAGCTAGGTTTATAAAAAAAGTTTAAAATACAGTATTAGCTAAGTCAAAAGATTCTCAGAAAATGCAAGGAAATAGGACTATTTAACGCGTGTAAGATACTAACAGGTAGAGATTAAATAATAATTTCGACATGACCACATAATGCGTTTATATCTGAACAAAAATTCTAAAATTATTATTTTTATAAAAACTTACAAGAGCTGCATTTTACCACAGTTAAGTAAATAATTACAAGACATTTCGTTTTTGTTTTGTTTTATTTAGCCAATATAGAAATACCTAAGCAGTTTTATCTGTGATCTTTTTTATAATATAGCAAAGATCCTTGCCATTTAGTTTTTTAATTTTAATTTAAAAAGTTAACTAGAATTAGTATAAATGAGAAATGTCTTTGTTTTTATGGCTTATTATCTAAAAGGTTTGTACTAAAAAAAAACATTATTTTCATTGTTCGATTTATATTAATAAAATTAAATCTTTTTAAAGTTTGTCTTGTAACAAGCTGAGAAGCAAACAAAGTTTAAGACTGATACTATAAAATTAATTTTTCTGTTACAAGAAAGAGAAAAAACCAATTATAATAAAACATTTAAAATCACCTAATATGAAATGTGTTGAAATGTAACTCCTATATGTATAAGTTAGTATTTGTTGATATTGTTACGTAATTGTAAATAAATAATATCAAAAATATTTTTTTAAATGTATATATTTTTTTAAACATTGAGTCGTTTAGGAATATGCAATCTAATAAATTTTATATTTCCGTCGAAAACTTAGCAAGATACAAAAAATATATTGATTAAATTTAAGTCAGTGGCGTATATTTTTTTTTCAGAAAAATTTGTCAAGGTGCCGCTCAAGACTCCACTGGACTAATAAATTTAGTAAAGTTTGATTTAAATAAACCCTTTAACGCTACACACAAAAACAAACCATGATAAAGCAAACAAAATTATTATTAAAAAATAAACGTCGAGTTAAAGTTATTAAATATCACCTTTTGCCTAACTTAGAATTATTATGAAAGTATCACTATTTTTAAAAATATATTTTTAAATTATGCATAATTATACTCATGAAAAATATAGGTAATAATTAACTTTATTGCTCTTAGGTATGAACTGATGCCTAAGATCTCACTAAAAATTGATCACAAATAAATTTGGCTTTAAATTAATTATTCTTTCTTTAAATATATAGAAAAATGTGTATTCAAACTATACAAAACTTTATTGTCACAAGGTTAATATCAGGTTAAAATATTTAATAACATTCTTTTTAACTAACTTAGATTTATTTTAAAACTACCCACTTATAAATATAATTTAATCAACTCTTAATTTTGCTCAATTAAAATCTAATAAGTTATTATTTTAAATACATTTAATTTTTTATCAATTATTCTTATTTTACAGCCTCTTTCGTTTATGTTTAACATAAAAAAAAACTTTTATCAGTCTGAAACTATGCATATCACCTGATCAGCAAATATGCAGTATTTCTGCCCGATAAATTTGGTCATTTTCATTTCGACAGTGTACCTATGTGTGTGCTGAAAAGATCAATTAGTGGACTGGATGATATGTTTTAGATGTTTATTAATTTTAAAAACAATTTTAACTTAGGTAAATTATGAGAATTAAAATTAGAGTCTATTTTTTCTTTACTTTAACATGCAGCGCTGTCGTGAGTCTGTTTTTTCTAAGCCATCTTAAACACCTGTTACTAATAACGGAGAAGAAACAGTAACTCTATTTTCTGGCGAAATAGACATAATTGCATTTACACTTTTGGGTTTATTTATAAAACAAGTTACACATTTTGTAACTATTGATTGAGCTAAATTTATACCATTGGTAACCCAAAATTTACCTCAAGCTAAATATAATAACAATTGAGGGCCAGCATGCCGTAATCTTACATGCTCACTGTTAAAAATGAATTTTCTTAAAACATGTTTTCCATCTAATAAAATGAATGCTTTTATAATAGCACACTGGTGCATTACTTAAACGGCCACCTACACGTAACAAGCCATTTGAGTCAACAAAAGGAGCTAGAGCAAAGAAGTCTATGCTTAGGATTTAAATTAGTATTTTTAAAATAAAACAGAAATTTCATTTGAGACGATTTACCTTGTGCAATTTTAACTAAAAGTACATACACTTTGCCCTAGTTTATTTGGAGGTAAAATATCAATTATTCTCTTACACTTATCAGTCTTACAACTAAAAATGAAACGATTGCAATATGACCGAACTCTTCCTAACCTATTAAAAGAAATTAAATTTCTTTAAACAAAATATGACTGTGCAATTCAATGCTAGTTAAGACATTCGAGATCTGTAGCAATTCAGGAATATTATTCTCATTAGGAAATTACATTTTTTCAGACAACTCTATAGTTTGTCAAAACCAGTGGATCATTTTGCCATCTATCTGATGTCAATAATTCATTTGCAGTGAATACCCCAGTTGCAAAACCTGCAGGATTGAACTTAGAATTAATATATCTCCTACTCTTTTACTTCCAGTTAGAGTAATAATCTTAGATACGCGATTCCAAACGAATATTTGTAATCGATTAGGAGAAGTGTTTAACCAATATAGGAACGATCTAAGAGTCACACCAAAAATACTTTTTAAACTTTAATTCTAAAGGAATCGCAAACAACTTTAACCAATCTAGCTAGCATAAAGTACCACACAATTCCAGACGAAAAACAGTTAAACTCTTTAATGGAGCTACTTTAATTTTTGCACAAACCAATGAAATTTTAAAATTACCTTCAGCGTCAAAAGTACACAAATGAATTGCAGTACAATAAGCAAGTTGAGATGAGTCACAAAATCCATGTAATTCAAATTCTTGGAAACCTTTGTGGAAAATATATCTGGGAATTGCTAGTTGGTTAGAAGCACCACATTACTTCGAATTTGATTCCAAACCTTTTCTAAATCTGGTGAAATTTAATCATCAGTTTTTGAATCCATAAATCTTGAAGTAAAATCTTTATCAGAACAATACAGAGACTTGGCAATTCCAGAGGATCAGGAAATTCCCAGCAATACTGGATTAAACCTTTCTTTTAGTTGCAGCAACCGCCACATTTAACTCACCTATATGATACGATATATTGTCTGAAACACTCAACCATTAAATTCCCAGGGTCTTAATCTGTGGATCCAAGAAAAATGTAAAACACTTGAAAGTATTTTTTAGGCTTTCTAACAGTTTTTCGATTTGACGACCACTTTCTTAGAGGAAAACAACCAGATATTAAAATGGAATAAATTTCACCACAAACCCTGATAGCCTTATTTTCGCTATTAAATCGTCAGCATAAAAATCATTGAAAATTATTTCCGAAGCTTGAGGACACTTATTTTTATTTTCATATTATTATGCAAGTTGCTTAATACATCTTATGGCTAAATATGGTTAACTCGCCATGCCGTAGGTTAGAGTATTAAGTCTGATATTAGATAACTGTTTATCTGGATCATCTCTCCATACAATATGCTGTAAATATCTATCTTAAGGATCAATCATAACTTGACGATACATTTTACTTACATCTGAAGTTACTGCCACTGGATGGTTACGAAAACAAATAAGGATTTTAAAATTATCATTTTGTTTTGGGAGGCCCTTTAAACTCCATTTTATACAGAATTTCTCGTAGAAGTGACCATTGACCCATCGAACACAACTCTAAGTTTGGTACTTAAACTGTCCTTCCTTATAACTCCATGGTGAGGAAGAAAACAACAGAATTCAGAATTTTCACATTTATTGACCTGAAGACTCATATGACCTAACTTGCATATTCATCCATAAAACTTTTAACTGATCTTTCAACTTCGGATTCTTTTCTAATTTAGGATCAGCTAGTTCAATACCTTTTGGAATGTTCCAGTTAGATATATCAGTATCAAAAATAGGCGAATTTATAGAAATATTTGGCAAAACCAAACAAGACAATGAAAGATTAAAATCACTATTCTTTAATTTTATTGAACCATTACACTAAGAATGAATGTAAAAACTACTACCATTTATACCCATGAGTGAAACGTCTGCTTTTGGTACATTTAAACTTGGCTTTTTACAAAGTTTATCTTTAATAAAACAAGATTGACTACCACCGTCCAAAATTACCCTGCTTTCTGAAAGTGACCTTTTTATTACTCACCAAAACTTCAGCTGTGGATAATAAAACACAAGTATTTTTATTTCTTTGAGTAGATAAAACAACATTTAGTTCAAAATTATTTACATTATTCTGTTCAGGCACTACCACAGCAGACAAACTACTTTCATTCAAAGAACCAAACAACATTCTTTAGAGTCAGGACTATTTTTATTTGTATCTTTAGCATTTTTAATAAAATGTAACAAAAAATTATGCCTTAATCTATATTTTTTACATGAATAAAACCGACACTGTTTATTTTTATTCCCTTTACATAAACAATTTAAACATAAATTAAGTTCTTTAATTTTGTTTCAACGATCTGACACGCACAAAGACAAAAAACCAGAACAATTATAAATTTTTTTATTACACAAATAGCATTTTACATTAGAGTTTTTACCTGCTAATAACCGATACTTTACCTTACTTCCCTTAACATCGAGTTTAGTATGATGTACATCAAGCGTCTCCAAAAAATCAGAATTACTTAAAAATTTTAAAAATTTCTCTAATTTAGGCAGAATTTTTCCTCAATAAATTTTTGTTTCCACTTCCTTGCAGAAGTTTTATCTAATTTCATTGAAATTAAATAAATAAGCCATGTATCCTAATGTTCAACTGGCAAACCAAAAGACTTAAGTGCCCTCAAATGCTTATTTACTAAATCAAAAATATTTCTTAAGCCTACTACCGTCTCTTTCAATAAAGGAAACATTGACTTTAAATGATTATTGACTAGTAACCAGAAATTTGTCTAATCTTTTACAAATTAAATTCTATGCCTTTTTTTTTTGGAAGAAAACTCTAAACTTTGAATTACCTAATTTCTCTCTCTGAGAGATGCTCTCAAATTTTACAATTTTTGAATTTTTTTAAAGAGGTATTTTGATGAATTAAAGATTCAAAGGTTTCCTTATATTCTAACCATTGTCATAATTACAATTAAAAGTCGGTAACTTAATAGTATGTAAATTTATATTTAAGGCGTTACTTATTAAATTTGGATGCAAAACACTATTATTTACACTTAAACTTGACTCAGCATCAGATTGGGCTTTTTGTTCAAATTTTTTAAAAATTAATTTTGCGTCTGCCAAATAAGTAGTATGTTCTGAGGTAAGTTCATCGATATATTTATAATGATCATTAAATTCCATTAAAGGACAATTTAATTCAATAGATGACTAAACCTCTTCATACTCATTAAAACTAAAGACAACCTTTATAATCTAATGCTGATCTCTTTTAGTGTTTTTTCACCAATTGGCATATTTTTATCAAAATCATCTTTTATCGGATTTAAACAAAAATGTTACTAGGACTATAGTGCCCTCGGGCAGAGAGATTGTAGAGGCCCCTCGGATATTTCGACCTGATGGGCATTATAGTCCAGTAAAGCCCGTAGGTTGCCATATACAATGCTTTATGTTTTACCCAAAAAAGAGTTTTTCAATGACTAATTACATTATTTATTCGCAATATAAAAAATAAATTGCACCGTGTTACCTGTATACGTAAGTAGATAATGACTGGTGTTAAGTTTGACTTTGATGTTTCTATCAGTTAGTCAGTTGGCATTTTTTATTTAACGATTTTGCTCAAAATGGAAGAAATTCCACAAAATATAAGAAAAAGGCCATAAAAGCGACCGAAAATCTTTTGCCAGTTAAATCAAGGCAACAGTATGATCGGGAGTATGGCATATTTGGTATTTGGAAAGATGCGAACGCAATTCTTCAAATAACCGAAACCGTTTTAATGGCATATTTTCAGGAAATGGTAAGTTATTGATTTTATTTTAATACATATGTTTAACGAACTTTATTATTTTTAGTCGGAAAAATACAGTCCGAACTCTCTCTGGTCCAAGTATTCCACCCTAAGGTCTAATTGTAATTTTACTTTCGAAATAAAGTTTAATTTTTAGTACCATTGTTTAAAGAAAAATTATTTTTTGTATAAACTTGATCTTTATTGTGAGAGAAATAAAATTGGATAAGCAATAAAATTTCCATATTAGCGCATTAGAGGCATTATAAGCGGGCATTATCATAATGCCCGCTTATAATGCCCTAGGTGTGATAGCAGGTATTATTGCTACCATAACATATTCCGTTTCTAAGGTATTACAGATCAATAATAGATGGGTAAAACATCAATTAGTGGACTGGATGATATGTTTTAGATGTTTATTAATTTTAAAAACAATTTTAACTTAGGTAAATTATGAGAATTAAAATTAGAGTCTATTTTTCTTTACTTTAACATGCAGCGCTGTCGTGAGTCTGTTTTTTCTAAGCCATCTTATCAATCCTATGACGACGCGTGGTATGGGTTTCCAAGGAAACAAATAAAACCGTATTGCAACTGCGAACTCTTTATTGCACACATAATTTGAACGTTTTTATTATTGTTTAATCTTGTCCATGTGCATCTGTCTGTAATTATGAAAGACCTGTAACGTGAATGGAATTGCTCCGAACAAGTAATAATAGCAGTTATGGGTAAGTATTACAACTTTTTATTTATAATTTATTGGCAAATAAAATAATTGTTTGTTGCAGACTGACAAAAACAGTCACCTATGGGTAAGGCTAAATGAAATATTCCTAAAGTTTCCTTTAATGGTTTATGTATTGGACGATAATTACGTCTGTATTGGTTAAAAGTTAAGTAACAAAGTGCAAGTCAACGATTCAATAATGTTAGTCTATACTTGTTACATAAAGGTTGCTTCCAAATTTTTTTACATTACATCAACACATTTTGTACTTTTTTAAAATCAATGGTACATAAAAAGGTAAACTTGGTAAAACAACTTTAATATTTTTAAGTATTTAAATTCTAGAAGTAGTTTTAAACACTTAATATGTAACATATTTTATAAATACATTTGCAGTTCACAAGATGTTGTACTGTTTTACTTAAGTATTTTTTAATAATTCAAGGTTAAAATTAGAAATAAACTGTTAACTTTAAAATTTGTTTTATTTAAAATTAACCAAAAATATACAGTATATAAGTGTGCAACAAATGACAATATTTTTTATTTCTTCTTTCTCGGAAAATTTTATTTTTTATAAAAGTTCGTGCATGGTCTTAAACTATATTAGCGGTAGTTAGTTTTATTAAAAGACTATGGGTATACAAGATAAGAATAAAGTACCCCTTATTTTAAAAATTTACTAAAGTATTAAAACTAATCTCTTATTAATTTTTTTTATATAATTGGTATTACCTATTTTGAACTTTCAAAAAAATTAAGCAAAAAAACTGAAAGGTAATTAATATATGCCTTAGTAAATAAAATATTTGCGAAATAGACTCCGCTTTAATATCGTTGCAACAAACCCAATGTTGGCGGTTAGATTAAAAAAGAAAATTTAGTTCAGAAGCCATAACATTGTTTTTTAGATAAGGGAATTTTACTCTTAAGCAGTTTCAGTTTTTTTATTTACCCCCTTAATTTAGTAGTAAAACTAACTACTGCTAATATAGTTTGGCACCGTGACCATGCACCACCTTTTCTAAAAAGTACAATTTTCTGAAAAGTAAGGAACTTGTCCCATTTGTTGTACATTTAATGGATCACACTGATACAAACTTTATGAGCAAACAGTTTTGGTATATCGGTTAGTAATAGAATAACAAAACAAGCACTATTAGTCACGCATGTTTACATGCCGGTATTTAGTTAGATTGTCCTTTTTCCTCACATTGCCTATGTGTTATGTTATTTAGCTCGGCATCGATCGGTATAAGAAGAAGTTTTCAGAATAAACCTTAACTATATAGGTATGTTTAACCTAAAAACAAATCATTCTTATACTGCAATAAATGTATAATAAGTACCTGCAAGCTATGCCTTTAAATTGAAAATAATATTTTATACTACATATGTTTCCCTTAATAATATACCACAATATTAAAATTAGTTTAATTTTACTATGCATATAATATAAAATACCATACTGTTATATAATAATGAGAATAATATTCGACCGTACGTTTTCCATATTAATTTCTTAGGATTAACTAAAATTATTCTATATTCTCAGTGTAACTAAATTAAAATACATAAAGAATAGGTAACTAGTGTTTTTTAAAAGGGGATATATCAGTTTATCATGTTTTACAGGAAATTAAAAACACGTATTATAAACATATACTCTAATTTTTAAAAATTCAGAGTTAAGCAAGTATGCAATAAACCTACTGAAATATCATATGTCGACAATATATTATTTTTAGTTGGCACCAAATTGGTTATTAAAAATTAAAAATATTCCCTTTTGAAAAGGTATTTATAAAATATAACCTTTTGTTTGGGACTAACTGTAAATATCCTCTTTTGTTTATTTGTAATAGTAGATATTCCCATTTTAAAAAATTGTCAAGTCTTCCTTATTTGTATTCTATGTGGTTGATGTTTTTTTGATACTAAAAACACGATCTGTTTTATAAACAGTGTATCTATACGTAACTTGTCATATAAAAAAAGAAAAATGTTATTAATTTTAATAAGAAAATATTATTTTGAAAAAGTTTCGTATGGCCCAAAACCAAAAATGCAACAATCAGATAAAAATTGTAACAATCATCTGTGAGGTTTGCCAAAAAATGTAATTTTTGTTTCGTAAAATATTTTTTTATTATTATTATATCGACAGTTGTAAAAGAGAAAAAATGTTTAGGATTAAAACTATTTCATAAATGTGCAAACTTATTTATTAACAATATTTTTTTAAATATTATATTTGTCTTCTACGATGCTGACCATGGAAATTTAACCTTATAAACAGGGTGTTTCTTAAAAACATGCTAATATTTAAGGGGGTGATTCTTGGGCTTCCTATGGACAAATTTCCTAAATGTCTTATTTTTTTGAAATACGGAGTGTTCAAATTTTAAAAAAGAAATAAAAATAAATATGCTAACTACCCTTTACCCAATTTTGTTTAAATTTGGCAATATTATTAATGGCATTAAGGGAAAAGTTATCACTAACTAGGTTACATTTAGTAAGTCTTGTCTCCCCCGTGGCGCAGTGAACAGAGCTTTAATCTTCGAAGCTAGAAGTCGCCGGTTCGATTCCCGGCGGAGGAGACATATTTAGGTAGTAGCAAAGACAATTATAGTTAGTGAAACTATAATTGTCTTTGTTAGTAGTTATTTAAAAATAACGTCCGTGGTAGCACTACCGCGTTGTCCAAAATGTGCTATGAAATGCAAAATGCATGTTTCAGTGCTTGGACAACTTTGACGGAACAGGGAAAATGATGGGATAAACATCTAATAACCCGACACCCACGGTACTCTTGTATTAAGGCATGGGCCTTCGTGGGATGTCACAAAGAAAAAAAACCATGGGCGTCTCAAGAAGCAACTGAAGGAATATTTCTAAGAAAAACGTTACACCTCTGACTGTGTAAATATGTGTAAAATGTTTGTGCTTTCTTTAGATTAAGCAAATAAAAATACAACTTTTATGCTTTCTAATTTTTTTCGTATCTTCTTTAGTTTAAGAGACAAAAAATGAATTAATTGCATATTTTTAGACCATACAAGAAGCATTGCGGAATCTCTTTCTTTTAAAAATTTGGTTTGTATTTTTTTATTAGTAATTATGTAATAAAAATAATATATAATTATTTAAATAGGATATATCCAGTATAACAGTTTTTATTAAAATGGGTTTTCGAAATTTTTTGTTTTTTTTTGCAAATTTTAACACCCTGTATCTTAAAAGTTAAGACGTTTGGGGCATATGTCCATATGAAGTTTTTTTCTTCAAGTGAGTCCAAAAATCACCTCCTTAAATATTAGCATGTATTTAGGAAGCACTCTTCATAAGTGCAATATATTTATGAATCTTAAATTTGGAAAGACAACTTTTTTTTCTACTGGTAAAAAATCATAATAAAGGAGAGGAGTCGATAAGGCCCATTTTTTGCCCATCAGCCTCTTAACGCGACTAATATTTTATTTTATAGTACACCTTATGACAAATACAAAAAATAATATTTTAGTAAAAAGTTCGTTTTTATTGGAGTTGATAAATAAAAAATATATATAGATTATATAAACGTATATTGATACAAACTCATTTTTATTCCCCATTTTAGTACCAAAAGCAATAGAATAAGAACACATAATAGAAGTTTTAATTAAATCAAGTATTTCTAAACATGTTTCCAACAAGAACATGTTTTCAACATAATCATGTTTCATTTCGCGGCACAGAGTTATTGGTTTTATTAAGTAGAAGCGCACTATAAACCAAATCAAAATAGTGTTTAAATGCAAGCTTAATAAGAGTAGTATTTTATAGAAGTCAAAATAAATATGGTTCACAAAACGCTTTTAAGAGTAATGTCTTTCAAACTATTAAAAAAACGTGAAGAGAAAACATACGAAAACAGCCAAAACACCCTCTTTTTAAGTTCAAATATCTGACACTTGCTGTAAGAAACATAATTTAATACGTAAATCCTAATAAAGGGGAAAAAAATATACATTCTAAATTAAACAAAAGCTCATGACAATATTTTAAAATTGAATTTTGATTTTTCGAGGTGTGTGGTGGGCGGAAAATACTCGATTATCGACCCTCCTCCTTTATTGCAACAAACTTAAAGTTTTACTTTTATTACAGTCATTTTGTGAATAAAAAAGTTTGCATAAAGCATATGAGGCCAACTTATATTGTAAACACACTGTATTATATTAGGAAAATTGGAATTAAAGAAATTTTAAACAATAGTCATCTATAATTTATTTGCAAAAATGATAAAAATCGGTATAAACTAATAGTGCTAGACAAAATTTTTCAAATCTATTTGCCAACCTATTTACCTATGATATTCGTAATGCAATTATACAACTTTTTTAATTTCATACATTTGTGGTTATTGAGAAGTGCTATTCAAATAATCAATTAATAATAGTTTCAACCAAACAAAAGACGTACATTTTTAGAAACTTAACATTACGGCCTAATTGTGCTACGTGCCACCATATTTTGTCTTTGCTTACATACAGGAAATGTAAATCTCTCTTTGAAAAGACTTCTTAAAAAATATTCGTTTTTGTTCGGAACAAGGTTTTTATTTTTACTTACTAAAAAATATATTTTTAGTAAACTTACTAAAAAATATAATTTTTTAGTTTAAGGTTAATAATTTGTGTATTTTAATATTATATACATCGTGTCTTTGGAAGTTCTTACCAAATGAGAAAGTTTTTAATTATGAACTTTACGAAAAAAGTATGTCTTTATAAAAGGTCCTTCTTGATGAGAAAATACATTTCCATTTTGTATGTTGGATGTACAGGGTGGACTAAAAAAGACTTGTTTCCAAATTAAAATACAGGTTGTTTGTTAACTACGGTACGAAACTTTAAAGGGTGATTTCTTATAATATTGTATGAAGAAAAGTTCTCATAAATATACAGGGTGTTTTACAACTTATCCGACAAACTTTAAGGGGTAATTTTACAATAGAAAATATAAAAAGAAACTTTATATGAAATATATCCTAAAGTCTTACTTTTTAAACTACAGAGTGTTAAAAATTTAAAAAAAAATTATTATAAATTTTATACCAATTTAAATATTTTAAAAAATTTGGGAACGCCTTCTATACACCAAAACAATTTTTTTGGCATACAAGAAAAAATACCAGTGTCGTTCATTAGGGGTTTAAAGTAAATATTTTTAGGAAAAAATGGTACTCCACTTCATTTTTCTAAAATAAAAATATTTTAAAATGACCATTTAGTTTGACACAAATTTAACCTCTCGACTTTTTTCATTTGATTCACGGTTCTCGCGTAAATAAATTAAAACCATTTCTTGGCATGGTCATTTCGTATGAATATTATCAAATTCTACAATGAAAAAATACCTTCGATACTTTTATTCTTTAATTAAATAGGGATTTGACCATGCCGAGAAATGGTTTTTATCTATTTACGCTAAAACCGTGCATCCAATGAAAAAAGTAGTTGAGATCAAATTTGTGTTAAACTAAATAAGCATTTAAAATATATTTTTATTTATGAAAAATGCAGTGGCGTACCATTTTTTTGCTTAAAAATAATGACTTTAAATCCCTCATGAACGACACTGGTAAAAAAATGTTTTCTTGTATGCCAAAAATGTCTTTTGGTGCATAAGAGGGTCTCCCAAATTTTATCAAAATATCCGAATTGGTATAAAAGTTATTATAAAAAAAAACAAATTATTTTAAATATTTAACACCCTGTACTTCAAAAAGGAATACGTTTAGGACATATTTCCTATAAGGGTTTTTTTCATATTTTCTATTGTAAAATTAGCCTTTTAAGTTTGTCGGATAAGTTGTGAAACACCCTGTATGTCCGGAGATGTTTTATTTCTGAGATACAAAAAGATGTTTTTTTATGTAGATTTTTCATAAAAATTTTAATGCGAAGCCAGATATGGAAAATATGTACGACACTTAAAAGTTGTACTTCTTGTTGCTTTATAGAAAAGAAGAATATAAAAACTGCATAAAAAGCCAGTGGCATAGATTTTTTCTTAATAATATTGGCTATGGTGCCCACTGAGACGCTAATGGATCCACTAACGTTAATCTAGTTAGAGCTTCACAAACGCCCAATTACCATCATTTTAAAGCTCCGGACAAGTAATTTATAGCCCTAGAATACCGGTTGACGCACCGCAAACGCCTCGGTCTGTAATACAAAAACGGTATTATTTTTAAAAAATATTTTTTACAGGCATATCTTTATTAGGAGCATAAAAAAAAATTATTAGGAATTATACAGGGTACTTAAAAAACATAATTTATGATTTTTAAAATGGAACACCCTGTATTTGTGTTAATTTTTAGATAGTTGGAATAAAAATAAGGTAAGTTTTATTAGCCATCCCTAAATTAAAATATTTGGAATTTTGAAAGAAAATCATGACAAAGACAAAATTTTAATACTATTTTTTTAAATCTTATACCTTATTTACTTTTGACTTTGTATGCTATGTTATATTGCTCAAATACACCAATCACCTATATTTAATTTTTCTTACTAGAAATTATACAGGTTCAGAAACTAATAATTAATATTAGCACTTTAGAGTGCAAATTACTTGCTTATTTTAAATGGAACACCCTGTATATTTATACTGTGTAATGCTTTTGCGGCTATCGTCTGCAAAGCTATGTTTTTGGGCTATTTGGCTGTCGTCGAAGATTTTGTATCCTTGTAGTTTCGCCAGCGCGAGTGGTTGGCATCTTCAGAAGGTTCCTGGTAGACTACTTGCGTACTACTGTACAACATTTATATCTTGTTTTTTTTAATTATTTTAAGTCTTCTGATGTCGTCTTTAAAGGTATATCAAACAAAACAAAAATATAGGCAGCAAGTAATAAAGTCCTGATATGGGAAAAAATGTAAAAATGTCGAAATTTTAATTAAATTCCAAATTCCAATTAAAAAAATATATATTATTTTGTAAAACTCTGGACGAACAATGGGTACTTATTGAACCTAAAATTACCAAAAAATCAATTTTGCTTTCTGCATTAAATTAAAATTTCCAGTTTTAATATAGTTTAGAATTTAAAAACGAACGGAGATTAAATAAATCAAAAACAAAACAACACTAGTAGACGCAAGTTTTTGTCAAAGCCGGTTTAAAGCAATCCATTTACAATTTTTTTAAACTAATTGCCTATTTCGACGCTACCGACTTAATATTTTCTACCTTATTAGTTTAAGCGACGTCTTAAGCCGCGCCAAGACTTGCAACAATTCGCCGTGCCGCTCCACGCCGCATACCGTGCCACATAGCGCGGACGGGGACGTACAGGAATTCACATCGTTTTACGGGCTTGGCAAATGATTCGCCGGTGAATTAAGCTCAATAAAATAAGAAGTATCAACTAACAACGAAGCTAAAACTTGAAAATAGATTATAATAAAAAAATATATTAAACGGTTTTATTGTACTAAAAGCTAAAAAATACTTTGGTAAGTTCTCGCTACCATATCTCACCAATCTTCTCATCAATCTACGGTATTAATTAGACAGATAATAGAATCGTTGGGCACTTGAAATTTCTATGATAATATATACTCTGGATACGCTACGCCCAACGGTTTTATTTTTTGTCTGATTAATACCCCAGATTGCTGAGAAGATTGGTGCGATCTGGTAGCTAGGATTTACGAATTATTTTTTAGCTTTTAGTACCATAAAACCGTTTATCATATTTTTTCACATAATTTATAATAAATTGTATTTAACTTCACAACCTGTAAATTGAGTATTATTAAGTAAAAACTAATTTTTATACCTAATTCTAAATTACACTGTGGACACCAAACGTTTTGTTAAAAAAAAAAAATGTAATGTAAGTAGATAAAACTATTTTTCATACCAATATATATGTGTTAAAAAGTGACAGGAAATGCAAATCAATTTTAATTTTACAATTACTAGGTCATTTTATTATTTAAATAAAGTAAAAAAGATATAAAAGCGCAACCTAAAAAAAGAATACAATAAAATAAAACGCTTACCCCTTATACTTTAAAAATATATATTAATAACTTGTCGTACTAATAAAGACCCCTTGACTTATCAACTGATATAAACTGGAAAGACAGATATTGATACACTGATAGAAGACAGTGAAAGTGTTTTTCATGGGTGACGCGTCATCAGTTGTGAATTAGGGAAGTAAATCTCTGTGGACCCACTGAAATAAAGTAGCCGGCAGATGCCTAAGGGTTGCAGTATAGGGCGCTAATGTTGTTGGATTATTTAAGAGCTATATATTTCGGAAACAAATGGATAACTGTTGTCGCATGCCACAGGAGGATTAAAAATGTCCCTTTAGATTTTATAGGTAAAATAAACTAATTTACGTTTAATTCAGATTTTTATGCATTTAGTTAAATGTTAAATTAAATGATTTTGCAAACCTACAATGTACCTAGGTAAGTTGGCGTCATATGGGAAACTTATTATTTATTCTAAATTTTACGAAAAAAGGAAGGCATTCTTTTTAAAAAGTTTGTATATTTGTATTGATTTTTTTTTATAAAAGGCAATCATGAGATATTAAAATGTAGCAGTAATCTATGAGGTTTGTCAAAAAATGTTGACTTATATTTATATAAACTTGTTGTTAAAGTAACCTAGGTATTGAATTTTATTATATTTTTATCGCAATTGGGAAACACGCTGTATTAGCAATTTTTTAAACATATTTGTCCATATAATATGTGATAACTAATACTACTACTCGTATATACTAAATACTAATGTTGTAATAAAGTAAGGTTGAATATTATTACTACCTACTTCATATAAAAACAAAATTGCTCCGTTAAGAAGTTGTTGACCTTTAAGGTTAGAATAGGCAAAAATATTTTATTTATATCTAACTTAAACCATTGTTGGTAATTACCAATGATATTTGGGAAAATAAATTATTAACTCATAATAATTCCTTCTTACCTGTCAATTTCACTCTAAAATATAGTATTAATTTTTATTTAATTTTTTTAAATTGATTTGTTTAAAAAATAAAAGGAGGGGGACATTAAAGAAATGCACTATATACCTATCCCTATACGCAACGAAAGTCGATACGTAACCAATCGATAAGTTTTACATCGTTTGAAACCAACGTATCGCTTCTGCGCAAGCGCGTTACGATACGATTACGAATAAGTGCTGCTTTTGTAAACCGCATTTTGTCTCTAGTAATTCTCTAACAAAGCGCGATGGGACTATTTAGTAGTACTAACAATATTTTGGCTTACTTTAGTACACCCATCATTTATGAGATATCTTTTCCGGACACTCTGTGTACTCCAACAAAGATCTTGAATCTGGGCAGAAGTATATTAATAAGTAAAAAATTATGTAAAAATATTACGTAATTATTAAGTACATTTTTATAGTATAAGTATAAAAGGGTAATTATAATATTAAAAAACAAATTAAAACAAACAATGTGTAATAATTAAGACTACAACCTACTATCGTTGTCTAAGACCCTTTAGTTCTTTAAGGTATGTTCTAAACCACAGGCATTAACTTATCCTGCGATTTATTATTAGTGGCAGTAAACATTGTCCATTTTACAATGATTAAACTTCCTTAATATGAATATAAATTCCAAATTTTTTTATCGCAGTTTGAATTTTTTTGAACGTTTTCCTGCAAAAATGCTATTCGAGGGTAATGGTGAACCCATTACACTTTTAAATAATAATAATTAATAGTTTAAAAAACTAAAAAAACACGCTTTTATATGCAACCGAACTAAAAATTAGAAAATATTTTTTCATTAAAAAAATATTGTCATTTCATAGTAAAAAGCGTGGGGTGCATTTTACTATTTTTTCATAACTTTTCCATCATAGATATTTGCAAATATAATAATTATAACATTTAATATATTTATCACCCCACGCTTTTTACTATGAAATGACAACATTTTTTTAATGAAAAATTATTTTCTAATTTTTAGTTCGGTTGCATATAAAAGCGTGTTTTTTAGTTTTTTTAAACTATTAATTATTTTTCATTTTTTAGTTTCTGCTACTCTTGACAAAATGGCGAAAAACTTTTTAATGAACAAGAGTGGCAAATTTTAAAATTTTTCAAACAGATTGCAACTCACTAAAAAATTTCTTCTTCATTAAGTAGCAAAGTTTGAAATTTTGCCAACAGATGGCAATCCAGGCAATGTTTGGACCGTTGCCAATATATTGCAACCCACTAAAAAATTTCTTCTTCATTTAATAGCAAAGTTTGAAATCTTGCCAACAGATGGCAACCTAGGTGTTGTTTTTATATTTTTATAATATAAAGGAAAATTTTTTTCCTGGCGATCCAAAAAAAGAATGTTAATTTTTATTAATTGCACATTATGTATTATGTATACATTACACATAATGTAATTTTTATTATGGAATCCTTGAAGTAATGGTGCAACTAACCCTATATTTTTATTGTTCATTAAAATTGAACACCCATGGTGCAACTAACCAAATTGTGTAAAAACTAAAAATTTCTTCTTCATTTAATAGCAAAGTTTGAAATGTTGCCAACAGATGGCATCCTAGGTGTTGTTTTTATAATATAATGGAATTTTTTTCCTGACGATTCAAAAAAAGATAACGGGATACTGTTTTTAAATTATTGCATCTTCATCGGTCCTTGACACGTGTGCAAAGTTTCAAAGAAATCGAATAGCTGGAAGTTGGTTAAAATTAGGCTCAAAGATTCCGTTACATAGATAGATAGATAGATAGTTACAACCCAAGTTAATAAAAGCGTGTTAAAAAGTGGCGCCCGCGATTATTACGCAAGAATGACAATACAATTTTGCCATGATTAGAGCATAACATATTTTTTATTATAATAGGAAATCTGCCTAATTTCGCCCTAATTAAAAATTTCTCTGTATTTTTAGTAAACTCGGTAATTTTAAAATTAAAATGACACAAAGTAAAACACCTACATAATGTTATCACTTTTTAAATGGGTTTTGTAAATGGAAAACCCTGCTTAGGATTCCGAGATGAGGGGGATTTAAGATTCTGTAGGCTTTATATGGTAAAGGTGGTTTTCCTATATTTTTTAATAAATTGTTACTGCATAATATACTCTTTACGAAGAAAAAGCAAAAGCAGGGTTAATTAGGCTTTACCAATGTGTTCGAAATAGTATATTTCCTAACTAGTGCTGAAACTGCCACTTTTCCGCATGCGACTGCAATTGACCGAAAGACGCGTAGCGGAGGTCGGCATGTGTTAGGAACGCTATTTTTCTACGAGTATGTGGAAAAAGTTAAACTAAACAGCCCTTTGATAATATTTATTTTTACTATTACTGCTTATTATTATTAACAACATTAATCGTAAAAGAACAGTTGGTAGCATTTTGCAAAATGAATCGCAAAGGCAAGTTGTTGTGGATAAGTTGCGGAGTTGGAGATTGCCGTTGAGGTGCAATTGAACCGGTCGTCGTTACAGGTAACAGAGACACATTGTTGCTTGCTAGAAGACGGTACAATGGGCCTTGAGTGCGTTTTGCTGTGTTCAAAGGTAAATGAATTTTGGGATATTATTTTGTTTGGTAAGTCCGTCTTGAAAGTTGTAGAGCTTTCTAGGTAGCCTTCTGCAACAGATGATGACTTCCAACCTCCAAGTATTTTAATATTCGTTATGCCTTCACCAGAATTAGCTAACATTGTAGCTGAAGAACGGCGAAAGCTATGTCCCGTGTAAAGTTCTAGGTTTGGAAGACGTAAATAGGCAATTATTTCAGAGGGCATCTTGTCAAAAGAATTTGTTCCTATGCACTGGACAGTACAAGCCAATTTTTTGTAATTAACAAAAAATCTTCTGTGTGGTATTTCGGGCTTTCGTAAACTGAAATACTTTTTATACAAAGCTAGATATTTTCCATTTTCAATTTCCTCGGAAATGACAAAACTTAGGCTAGAATGGTTTTTGGAGTCTGGAATATTTACAATTAAAAGATTCCCCTTATCGTCGATATCATCAGTGCTAATTTTCATCAATTCTTCTCGACGACACGCACCAGCTAATCCGTAAATTGAAGCTACCTTCATCGCTAGATAGACATCATTTGGAGCATCATTTTGCTATTTCATCTTTCGAGAAAATTTTGGCCTTCTTGGGTCTAAATCCCACATTTTGCTTCTTCAAAAATGATATAACTTTGGAACATTTGCTTAAATCCATGTTTTTTTTGATCTTAATGACACTTTTTAACATGGAATACCTTGACCATAAGGTATTGGGTTACATGTTTTAGCAACGCGAAATATGCCATAAAAACTTCTTCTTTTATACTTTTAATTTTTTTTTCTCGCCACACCAGCTTTAAATCCTGTATATTCTTTCTCGTACCTATGCTTCGACTTGGACGGCAACAAATCTATATTAGCTATTTCGGCTGCTTTTAGAATGGATTCAGGTAATTCCTCGTCAAAAGACTCCATGGGAAACGTTTTTTATTCAAAATCGACGATATTGATCAGAATGTACTAAAGACAATTTTAATTATTGATGACTTTTAATGACCCTAATTAGTACAAATAAAAGAATACTATGCCAATAATAAAATTATACTAAGTCAAACTTCAGAATTAAAAACATTTTAAGTACCTGTGTAAGTGGGAAATTTGCAAGGGTTTACTTTTTCCGCCCAAGTGCGGAAAAGTGATAACTTTTCGCACTAGTGCGTGCGGAAAAGTGCTGCTTTCCACACGCTGGTAGAGAAAATTTTAAACATATTTTTTTATTTATTAAGTTAAAATACAAGATTTTTTTTTAAATTTTTAATCCCACTTTTTTTACTGTTTAATAGATTGTATACAGCGGATTTATAGCCAATATTGTGCAAAATATAAAGACAATTATTTTTTCAACCAGCGTGTGGAAAGCAGCACTTTTCCGCAAAGACATGAAATTAGTACCACTGTGAATGTTTTATAATGCTCTCTCAAAATCGGTTTAACTTATTTTATGGGCTTACAAAAGTTGATAATTTGTGGACCAGTGTTATTTTAAATCGTTGACATTCAGGTTCTACAAACTAATAAAATTATGGGTATAAGAGTAAAATGTAAAACCCAATGTGAAAAGAATGAAATATTTTACTCAAATTTTTTATACAAAAATTATAGTTAGATTACATTGCTGTTTTTCCTAACAAAATTTTAAATATCTACACAGCTAAACGGCAATATATGGTTTGGTGCCACCTTGGCCAGAGCAATTTTTTTTGTTTTTTCTGTTCTGTTCTTACCCAATACCACATCTTTTTCTTAAAAAAAACCTTACAAGACATAATGTTTTAATAATGCATATTAAAATACAATCAACTACCTAGATTTTGTTAAATTAATGATGCATAATAATACTTAGGTATTGTATTAAGGTTTGAGTTTTAACGAAAGAAAAAATACACCAACCTATATCCAAAACGTTTTTTGGCCAATGAAGAATTAAAAACAATCTCGCAGAGCGCGAATCAGCTAAGTTAGCATTTTAGTTTTATTGTTTGTATTGAGTGATAGATATTGGACCGATAGGAGGTTGTGTTTAGAAATTATAAGGATGGACGGAGTTACCCGCTGGGCGGGGCTTCCCGGATCTTCCCCTGCAATGGTATACTGTTATGCTAAACATGTTAAAATAACTAACCCCAGAAATTTTTAGAAGGTCTCGCAATGCATCTTATTATTTATTCAGATATTTTCTGCAATAAAACTATTAAAAAGTGATCTTATCTGTCCCTATTTAACTGAGATAATTTAGTTATGATTATTAAAACTTTAATTATGGTTACTAGAAATTTCTCTCAGTGAAATTGCTGGATAGCAATTTCGTTGTCACCCGGTGTAGACGGACACCTTGTACTTTCAATGAAACACTTTTAATATCTTATAAACAATCATAATATATTGCTTTCTACCAAAAAAACCCAATAAGATGCTTTGATTTATTTCATTTTTTTGACTGGTGACACTAACAACAACGTATTATATTCGACGCATCTAACCAATTCATCAAGATATGTCAGATAAAAGAGGGTTTTTTTTTTTTGAAGCCGATCATTATATGAACTGACAACTGAAATTTGTCATCCTAATATTAGATTGACTCAGCGTCGCTTCAAATAAGATGTTTACTTTAATTTTGAAAATCATATTTTGTAAGTTACATATTTACTCTATATCGAACTTTTTTTATCTTTGGACAAACCACGAAGGCTAAAAGCCTAAATACTAACGTACCGTGGGTGTCTTAAGCGAGGTAAGAGAGAGTTTGTTGACACGGGACTTAAAAACTTGAAGATTTGGGGGAAGGAAAGACCTCCGCGGGCAGCAGGTTCCACAATCAAGAAACTCTAGGGAAAAAAGAACGAACAAAGTGGGAAGTTCGGGGCCCGTCCAGTTGGACCGTATAGGGATGCATCGCGCGGAATAACGAGTTTCTCTGTTGGGAACCGTGAGTGGAGGAACTATACTGGACAATTCCTCAGAGCAGAAGCCATGGAAGTTCCTATAAAAGCGATAAATCCCTCACAGCCCGACGATGGGCAAGAGAGGAAGCCTTTCTGTAAGTGAAGGATCATTAATGAGACGAATAGCTCTTCTTTGAATAGAATCAAGAATACTTAGGGTTATGGGGGACGCCATACCCCAGATATGAGAACAATATTCCAAGGGTAAACAGGTATTAACGTCCAAGCATTTGTTTGCAAGGCCTACTTAAAAAATCTAAAAAAATAGAAAAAAATACAATTTTTCTTTTAACTAAAAATTATAATATGACATGTGATACATCGTTGAATTTGTAATAAAAAATGGAATCAGATACAGGGTGTACTTTTTTTTCGAGCCATATAAAAAAATCCAGTTGATGATGGTTTACTGAAAACAAAACGTCGGGTATAAATTCTAAAAATACCATTATGTAGTAGCTAAAAAGTGCCAATAAAAAGTGTTACTAGTTTTTTTATATCTCTTCAAATAAACTCAAAAAAAAATAAAGTCGATATAGTCAAATATTCGTTTTTGCCAAATATCTCAGCAGGTCATGAAAATTTTTCAAGTTTTTAAACGGCATGTAAATAAGCTTTAAAAACACAACTTTTTCCTAATTTAACCTAAGCTGTCTCTCCAATAGGTACTGAGATTCCCATGCTTAGGATCCTTATCTTTGACACACTGTATATTATATATTCGCAAGTTTCTTGTGGCATTCTACTAGCACAAAACCAAAATAACCGATTTTACGATATAGGGCAACTTTGTTAATGGAATACCCTGTATAAGCGTCTAAATCCTTAAAATTTAATCTTTTGTCTTTCAAAAAATATTTAACATAGGCTTTAGTTATTTTAAAAAATATCGTAATAATGGACCTTCCGAAAAGAGTGAGCGACAATTAGGAGAATTATTTGCTAATAAAAATTCGCTACATACAGGGTTCCAAAAAAACACGTCAAAAAAGCTACACATTTAAAAAATAAATGACCTATAGCTTTGTTGCTTTATATTATTTTTAATATCCACAGCTTTTATTACATTTTTAAGGGGAAACATAGAACTTTAAGAATATAGAAATATGTACAGGGTGTCTCATTTAAAGGAATTAAGTTGCTTTATTTTGAAAAATGAGTCATTTTGTTTTTGTGTTAATAAAATGTCAAAACCAAATTTCAAAAATATAATATTAAACAAACCTTTAAAATAATTCAAACTTATTTGAAAATACCACTTCTCGATAATTATTCGCGATCCTCTAAATAAGTCAAAATATGAACAAACAACCTGTATTTAAAATATATATTTGTTCCTGTTTCTCAAAAAATCGCGGTAGAAGAAATAGACAATACTTTTTTATAAAATTTGCTTGAAATATTGAACGCCTCTGGTTATAATGTGGAAAAGTGTGTCGACATTTTTATGGATAATGGAAATTTATAGAGGCTAATAGGACATTTAGATGACATATGAAACATATATGGTAATAAGGCAAGAATAAAAACTAAAAAAACTGGCCGACATTTGCAATAAAGGTAAAATATGAGAGTGCAATTTATAAAAGATGTGTGCACGTAGGTAAAGTTAGATGTAGGTGGATATTCTATATTTTAAAGAAAGTCTATTTAAGAAGAAGCTATTTTATCAACTAAAACTAGCCAGAACTACATTGCCCATTTCATAACTAGTGCTAAAAGTGCCACTTTTCCGCACGCGACTGCAGTTGACGGTCAAGCAGTCAAGTGAGGAAATAGTATGTTACATTACAAGTGTGGAAAATGACACATAATTTCACACGAGTGCGACAAACCCACAAGTGTAAGAAAGTCATTTTTACACGAGTACTGTACACTATTTTTCCTACGACCACAAATTATTTACCAAAAAAAAAAAAAATAAAGTTTGTCTTTACAAAAAAAAAAAAAACAATTGAGAACTTTGTAACACTAGGGTGAATTTTACTTTGTAACACTAGTGAGATATGTACTTTTCCTCACTGCTATATTATACTGTTTTGACAATATTTTTACATCGAAAATCACCTACCAAAGCATTATATAACTTTTATCATTTTGGAATTTAAAAAGGCACTCGCTTAATAAAAATTGTATGGTTTGGTTAGGTAATAACGGTAATAGTTTAATACGGTTTTCTGCTATTTTAAGGGTTTTTTAAAAATTATTGATACTTACATATTTAAGACACTCTTCTAAATAAAACGTAAGTGGCGCATATCCGAATTATTCCGTTTTTTAAAAACATCAATAAACAAACTTACGGGACCGGGGAGTAAAAATGGGTGCTGGGTGGGTAAAACGAGTTAATGAAACTGAACATCAGATGTAAAATTATGTAAAAATTACATTTTTTTCTCATATTTTTGAGAAAAAATGTGAAAATTGTAAATGCATAACCTAAAGTCCTAAAAGTAAGAAAAAACGACTACTAAATGTCTGTTATACCATGCAAAATATGGAAAGCATTTGGCAACGTCGGAAGGGTCTGATTCTATTTATGAATGGATAAAAGAAAGTGGATTCATAAAGTATGTATTAGCCTCAGGTTTAATTAAGGGATAAAAAAAAATTTACTAGTTGTTTGAGTACACGAAGACAGAGAGAAAGGAATTTGATTTATAGGAGTTTTTTCTTTCGCGCTTTAGGTCTAACGGTCAAGCGGCAAGGCTGCCTCTATGGAGTGCGTGCTCAATGGTACGAGGGAGATTTTTAATTTGATCTACTTACCTGACAACACTGTGCCAACTGAGCGAGCAGTCAGTGAAAGTTGTTTTTCGTGGTTATGTCTATTTTTGTTTATGTTTTTATTTTTTTCGGAAATTTTATTATTACTCTTTTTAATATTAGAAAAAAGCTTATACTGTGTGGTAACTTAACGTTAATAAGATGATTTTCGCTAATTTGGGTTCTACTGTTTAAAGTAAGTAAAAGATATTTTTACTGTCACTACAATAAATATGTCACTTGCAAAACAAATAACAGTTTTTAGAATGACATCATAATATATATCACACGAGTGCTGTAAAGTACTTTGCAACACTAGTGTAATATAACGCATTTGCTATGCATGAAATCGGTGTGCTATTTGCTATTTTCACAAGTGGTCGTAGGAAAAGGCACTTTCGGCACGTGTTAAGAACGCTATTTTTTCTACGAGCGTAAGGAAAAATAAAAACTAAAATTTTATTAATTAATTTTTTATTATAACTCAGTGCCACCTAATATCCATACCATACCAAAGCAAAATTTCCTTTTAAATATGAAATACATGAAAATCCTTCATTGTAACTCACTAATATTTAATTTATTTTTATACTTTTCCACACTAGTGCGGAAAAGTAGTGAGGCATAGTGTACTTATCCGCACTAGTGTGGAAAAGTGACATTTTTAAACTAAATTGCGTGCGGAAGGGTGCTACTTTTCACACGCAACGCAGATGGCGCACTATTACCATTTTAACCGATCGGTACCATGACTGGTTGTTTTGAAGTTTCTTGGCGTTGTATACAACGTTCTTGGCAAGATTGTGATGATCATCTTTAAATATTAGCTTTGTTTGATAAGGGTTATATACAGGGTGTCTCTAAAAGGGCTGTACAAAATGCTACTACAAATCCCTTTGGCCAAAATACAATGATCTAACGCCATTTATATTAGTCGAAAAGTCCCAGTACCTGTCTTACCTGAGTGACGTCATAGCTACCGTCGCTCGGCTAAATAAAGACCCATCTCATGAAAGGTAGTCATTGCGCCAAATATGAGCTTTGGCAAAATACTGAGGGACTATATTTTTAGTTATAATTTACCCTGTATATTACCAATCGGAGTAAAATTTTGTATTTCTTAGTGCAAAATGCTATTTTAAAATAAATTTTTGTTTTATATATCCTCTTGTTACACTCATCCTGGGGCACACTATATACTTGTTCTCCAACTTTCACATTTAAAAATGTTTCCAAACTTTTTAAAATACTGTTACAAACATTAAAAATAAGTGCTTTTATCTATAGAATTGTATAAAGTTAGGACCGTTTAATTTAGTCTGATAATGTATTTGAATAATTTACCTTAGATTTTTTAAAGTTCAGTTTCGAAGGTTTCCGAAAACGCCTGAATTATTCATTAAGAACTTTTATGCCATCCTGTACTATGGAGTTTTCGCGATATTTCTCCAAAATTCTAGATCATTCCTCACTCTTCCACCACACTATAAAAGGGCGACGGAAACCTCTGATTTGATTAGTATAGATTCGACTTTTGTACTGTAAACTTCGAGACATTGACAAGTACAGATTTTGTCGTTGTTGTAACCATAGTTACGTTCCATTGTTAATAAAGGTATAAAAACGAAGACACGTGTTTTTATACAAGGTGATTCGGAACAATACTAAAAAATTCTTCAAAATTACAATTTTAATAAATAATAATAATTTTCGACGAAAACACAATGTACGAGTATAATAAAAAATGTCATTATTTTGTGTTTTTTTCATTTTTTTTTAATTAAAGTAAATATTTTTTATTGTATTTATTAAAGGTCATACAAAAAAAGCCCTTAGCGAATCTTTTTGATGGTTAGGGTAAAAAAGGGTATTACATAGGTTGTAGATTTTTTTTTTAGTTTCGACAACTTTTGTATTTACCTTTTTTTTAATAGGACGCACTGTTTAGCTAGAAATTCCAAAAAACATTTTTACCCTTAAAAATCACCCCCTTCACCCTAACGGATTATTTTGGTCCGAAATTATTTTTCTTACATAGTTATGATGCATTTAACAAAAGTATACCATCAGTTTTCTGTAAGGATATTTTTTGACCATTTATAGGTAGGGTAGGGCGGGGCTACTTGAGCAATTTTTCACTTGATCGGTTATAGCTCCTCAAAACTAAGTCTTAATGGCTTATAATGCATACTGATGGTTTAGCAATTTATCCCTTATTAATAATGTCCATAGTAATTTCTTTCTAATAAGTCAAATTTAGAAGCCACATCTATTTTAATGTAGATAGTCCAATATGCCCAACGTACCCCATAGGTGGGGTAAGTTGAGCAAGGGTATGGGGCAAGTGGAGCACTTAGAAAGTATAGTCAAATTATGGCTTGAATGTTAGATATGTTTACAATAAAAATACATTTTACAATTTGCCTTTTATATTTATAATCTTATAGTGACGAAACAACAAATCTTAATAATAAAACAGCAACGTACCTAGCTTAGCTTAACTATTGAATTTAATACCTATCAATTCATCTTCGTTTTTAAAACTTTTTAGGCAGTTTTATTTTGCTTCTCTTGTAATGCCTTCTGTATCTGTTAAAATTGCAGCTTTTCTCTATCTTCTGTTTGATTTGGCTCCTTTGCCTGGGTATAGTCAAACTATTTTCAGAGAAAATTTATAAGTTAGATAGGTCAGGTCGTTTTCTTTGTTGCTTATACAAAGTTCGGGTTGCAGCCTCTTTTAAATCCTGAGGAGACTCTGGTAGTCTTACTGTTATAAGTCCGTATCCCAAAAAATAAAAAAACATTTCATACTTAAAACCGTGGGGTTAGTTGGGCAACTGTAGCTCAACTAACCCCAACCTGAAATTTTAAAAGAAAAGTAAATTTATTAGAAAACCGGTTAGAATTATATCCAAAATCTTTATACATAATTAAACTGCAATAAATTTACTTAAGATTACCACTTACCTGATTGAGAACGAAATACATTTAACTATCACAGATAAAATTTTCCAGCTTGCAATTATTTTACTTTGTAATCACAAAATAAAAAATGCGCACAAATACTTTTCTCGATCGCCGCGTCACCACTAGTGGTCCCACAATGAGTTCCCCTCGCGCAACCCCTTCTTTATGCTATTTGATGCTTTCTCGTTCGGTTGGTAGTTTTTGGGATATTTTGATTGCCCTACTTACCTCTATGCTCAACTAGCCCCGCCCTACCCTACTGCTATTCCGCCTGAGCTATAAATAAAAACTTGGTAACCTATTTTATTAATATTTTCCCATTCTAAAAATATTTGCCTTCAAAAAACTTTAAATTAACTCCACTTAATCATTTCGGATGATTCTGGATTTGTCGTTTATATTTAAAGGTCTGCTTTTTGTATTCCTCCGAATTCCCAACAAACTTTTAATTAGTTTGAATAAAGAAATCCCAAAATAAATCTGAAATCGGTTGACTTATTTCGTGGATCCAATACTTAAGTGATTTCACCACTTTATTCCGCTTATTTCTTCCCTATCTTTTTAATTATTTTTTAAAAACGTTTTATTTAACTTTTAAAAGTACATTTTGAGCCTCCCTATTTTTTTAAATAAGAAAAATATTTAATTAAATACAAGGTGTGAATATATACAGGGTGGCCCACCATATTCGACACGGTCTGTAGCTGGATAACCATGGGGTTTTAAAAAAAAGTAAATACTGGAACATATACAGGTCGGATAAGACCACAGTATAAAATTATTTAAGTCTATACAGGGTGTCTCAAAAAGTGTGACGTATCAAAGTTATATTTTTTTAAATGGAACACCCTATATTTTATGACGGTTTTAGATTTTACTTTAAAAAATAACTCAAGTTTGTTTATAGTACTAAGTGTCTAATTTTATTCGTTTTTGTGATATTTGATTTTTTTGAAAAATGCAGAGGTAAAATTAAATTGATTTTACTTTAACACTTTTAACACTTTAAACTTTAAAATGTGTAAAGATTAGAAAAAGTCTGCCATATCATACGTATAACAAATCAAGATCAAATATTGTACAGGGTGATCAAAAAATAATTTCAATTTTTTAGAAAATCAAATAGCCACATCTCTCTTATTTTAAATGAAACACCCTGTATTATTTTACGTTACATGATGACAAATAAAATACTCTTTCAAATGGTGTATAAGTTGCCTATACCCATCTTTTGTGCTTTTTAGTAAAATCTGTTTTTACAAATTTTTAGTCCAAATGTTTATTTAAATTAAAGTTGGCTGTGACATAGCAGTCATTAATATGTTTCTTAAGAAAATAACAACGACCATTTATTGATTACTAGTGTTTTAGTCAGTTTAAAAGAAAGGTCATTGATTTTAAATAAAAACCCTTCTTCTACAACAACAAGATGATATAATACTGGTAGGAACTGAAAAAAATGGTTTACTTTAGTCTAGAGTTAATCCTGAAAAATATTCCAGGAGAAACCATCTGATAACCTTAAAAGTTGCTTTAAAAATTTGACACAGTGACTATGGATAATGGAAGAAACGAGTTATAGGTCACAGAATGTCGTCATAACTGACCAGAGGCGTTATTGGGATTGTTTAAAAACACAAGTTTTATCATTACCACATTCAGCTGAAATAAGTGTTATTGGAAGTAGCATTATAAGCTTATATGCAAACAATAAAAAAATCCGTGAATTTTTAAAAATAGTGGCAGATAATACAAAATCTTTTAATTTTGTGCTTTTTTCCAACAAATTTACATTTTGCGATAACGGCTTAGTAAATAGGCATAGCTATATCACAGCCTACTTACATTTAAATAGACATTTGGAATAAAAATATGTTAAAACGGAATTTACTTGAAAAGTATAAAAGATAGGAATAGGCAACCTATGCACCATTTGAAGAAGCATTTGGTTTGTTATCATGTAGTGTAAAAAAATACAGGGTGTTTCATTTAAAATAAGAAAGATATTGCTATTTGACTTTCTAAAAAATTGAAATTATTTTTTGATTACCCTGTATAATCTATGATCTCGATATGACCTACGTATGATAAGGCAGACTTTTCCTAATCTTGTAACAAATTTTAAAGTTTAAGGAGTTTATATTGTTAAAATAAAATTAATTTAATTGCACCCCTGCAATTTGAAAATAAAATCAAATATCACAAAAATGAATAAAATTAGACACTTGGTACTATTAACAAACTTAAATTATTTTTTTATGTAGAATCTAAAACCGTCATAAAATATAGGGTGTTCCATTTAAAAAATATAACTTTGATACGTCACACTTTTTTGAGACATCCTGTGTAGAGTAAAATAATTTTATACTGTGGCCTTATCCGACCTGTATATGTTTCAGTATTTACTTTTTGTAAAAACCCCATGGTTATCCAGCTACAGACCGTGTCGAATATGGTGGGCCACCCTGTATTTATTTTGTTTCGTTTTAATCGTAAATAACTTTAAAACAATTAAAGTTTTTAGTATGCGGTTTTAGCAGAAAATCTAAAAGTTTTAAAGTGTTTTACTTTATCCTCGCCATCCGCTCCCGAGATTTAGTAAGCACAAGAAAATGGCAGGTCTTCCAATAAAGAGCAACATTTTTATTTTAAATTATATTTTAATAAAATAAACATAACCTATGGTTATTTTTAAAAATATAAAATTTATTATTCTCTTAATTATTGACTGCATCGCAATTAAAAGTATTATTTTACAACAGGCGTGTAAGTAGGTAAAGTCTGTACAATCACAATTGAGACAGCAAAAAACCGAATTTTAAGCACTTCCAAGGTGGCCTCTTTGTTAGGCATGGGCGAAGGAATAAAAGTTTAATAGAGCAAATATGGTAAATTAAAAATTAATAATAACCTGTAATAAAAATGTTACATAAGATATAAAATAAATAACATAAATTATTATTATTTTTTATTTTTACCGGGTGACCAGTAATAGCGAGGAAAGGTAGGTAATAATTACCTATAAATATAATTATTTGAGATTTCGCTATGTTTAAAAAAGATAATGAGTGCATTCACCTGCACCAATGTGGTTATTATGTTTTTAATTATTATTTTATCAATTTTGGCTTCGTTTCGTTAAAAAAACGCCTATGGTTTTCACAATTTAATAGAAATATTTGCCCAACCAATTATTACAGTAAATTTGGTTCAATTTGGTTATTGTGTTGTTTTATTTTTAGTGCCGGATTAAGGATTTTTTTACTGAAGCGAACACTAGCATTATATACGATGCAATCGTCTGGAAATTAAATAACTTTTGAATAACAGGTCGTTGAAAAATTTCTCGGGTATTATTTAAAGGTAAAGTCATGTAGAATACAGGAAAAATCGTAATTCCAAAAATTAAAATAATGCATTTAAAAATTGAAAAAAAATGTTATAATTCAGTCGCCAAAGACTATATTTTGGCCTACTTCTGGTCTTCTATTTATATTTATGATATTTTATTTCCATACATTGATTTGGTTATTATTTATTGGTTTATTTTGTAATAAATATAATAACATTTTTCTACAAAAAATACTACATCAGTATAAAAAGCCACAAGTAAGATAAACAAAATTGTACGTTGATAAATTATCATAAATACATTTTTTTAAAATTTTAAAGTATAAGCATTTTCTTTAATTTAAGACCAAATTAATAACCAAATAATCCTATAATTCAAATAAATTTTATGTAAGAAAAATATTACATCAATATAAATGGAAGGCGAGAAGTAAGATAAAAAATAATCTATTTCGACTGAATTATCACATTTTTAATGCATTATTTAGAAACTTTAGAGCCATGATTTAATTATTCTCACAAAATATTCTATATTCTACATAACCTTCCCTTTTAAATGATACAAGAGAAAATTTTCTACAACAATATCGTATTAGCATTTAATAAATGCTCAATAACAACTAGAAATTCTTATCTAAATCTACCGTTTTTCTTTTTATCACAAATAAAATAGCCGCCAAAATGGCAATTTATTAGCAAATTAAAAACAAATTTCTAATAATAAATACAAAAAAAAACTATGTCACCTTACACAATACATCAAAACATTTATAAAAATCTAAATTAGGACCTTAAATCATAAATTCATAAATATTAAAAATGAATATAAGACGACACTGTCTTTTAGTTGCAGGTGCAAGAATTCTGAAGAAAGTAAAATAGGTCTTATCTCTCTTAAAAATATCTATCCAATCACGTTCGTTTAAATTTGAAGTAGACCAGTAGGATTTAAACCCCGCCTACCATTTTCACTGACAAACTTGTCAAATCAACGTGGACTCTCTACGGGGACTAATCAACTATGATGTAGGCTATTTATTTTAATGCGTGATGTGGTAACAATAAACATTTTCCGTAATTTCGATTTTTCCAGGTTCCCCTAGCCTCCCACCCTCCCGGGTTCGATGGCTTGTTACGCTTATGGCCTTGACCAACGTGACATGACGACAGCACGTATTTAAATGTATGATAAAATATTAAATCACAAATTTCCAAACACAGATGGCTCTGAATACTATTCGAATACCAGCAAAATGTATTCCTAATATAATTTAAAATACCGAGTATCCCAATACTACCGTAGCAGAGTTGGGTAGTATTCGAATACTCGGTATTCTGAATCGTATTCAGAATACATTTGTCCGGTATTCGAATACTATTCGAATAGATCTATTTGTTTGGTATTCGGTATTCGACAGAATGCTTTTTTGGTCAGTATTCGGTATTCTGGATTCAAAATATCGTTTTTAAATATTCTGGTATTCAAGTCCTGGTATTCGAATATTAGTATTTGAATACTGGTATTCGAATTCCGGTATATGAATACTGATATTCGAATACCGGTATTCGAATACTGGTATTCGAATACTGGTATTTAAATACTGTTATTTGAATACCGATATTCGAATACTGATATTTAAATACCGGGATTTAAATCCTGGTATTTAAATAGCAGCACAAAAAATAAGAAAAAAACTTTATATGAACCTACCATATTCTAAACGTTCTACTTTTCGAACTACAGGGTGTTACAATTTAGGGAAAACGACAGATTTTTTACAATAACTTTTTATCAATGTAGATATTTTTGGAAAATTTGGGAGACGTCTTCTATGCTTTGAATAACATAGTTTGATGTACAAAAAAACAATTTTTGTCAGTGTCGTCCGTGAGGGATTTACTGCAAATATTTTTTAAGAAAAAAAAGGTACGCCACTGAACAAAAAAACGTAAAAAATAAAAGGTCCTTTTTTTGCTTTTCAAATTTTTTGACCTTTAGTATTCATGAATATCCAATCCTGGTATTCATGAATGCTAAGTATTCGAATACTTTTGTTTCTTTCTATTTGAATATATTCAGTATTCGAATACTTTTTCTTTACGGTATTCGTATTCGAATACCGAATTTCAGTATTCGACCCAACTCTGATACTACCCAATTCTACCTCAGTATAATTCTGAGTGGCTTTCCAGTGACGCAAATAGAGCGCTCCCGAGTAGCTTAGGAGCATTTCGTTCTACTTTATGGCGTTCCAGTGACGGAAAGTGTTATGCACCTGAGCTACTCCGTTTTTCTTTCCCCTTGCCCCTCATGCACCAACCCCTCTATTTGGTTTTGTGCTTCAAACGTGTTTTTATGGTTAAGGATGGATTTCTAAAAATTATTTATTTAAAATTAAATTAGATAATAAAAAGAGAATATTATTATAAAGACAAGACCGGTTAAAAACAACGAAATTTTAAAAAATTTTACTTTCCTTGTCTAAGGATGCGTTCCAGTGACTAACTTTTAGAGCAGTTCAAGAGCTTTAAGCCCTAGAGCGTGACGCACAAAAATTTTCGTCACTGGAAAGCAACCCTGGTTTGAATTTGTTTTGAAAAGAAAGGACCTGTTTTTTGCTATTTAAAATTTTTGGACCTTTAGTATTCATGAATACCCAATCCTGGTATTCATGAATACTGAATATTCGAATACTTTTTTTTTCTTGGTATTTGAATATATTCAGTATTCAAATACTTTTTCGATAAGATATTCGTATTCGTATTCGAATACCGAATTTCAGTATTCGACCCAACTCTGATGCTACCCAACTCTACCACAGTATAATTCTGCTAGGTCTGAATGCATGTTAAAATATAGAACTACTTATTATTAGGACTCTTTGTTTGACCTCCGGACAGTGCGGACGTGCGTAGAGGGACTACAAAGTTCTTCCGGAGTGGCGGCTAGAGGTGTCGTACGAACGTTTTTTACCTTAGGGGATCAAGGAAAGATTCACGCTAAATTGACGGCATCTTTCTTCTGGATCTAAGCGCTGTGAGCGAAGATTCCTATAAGCTGATGGTATCCTGTTTGGTGGTGAACACGAGGTATTTCTCAAATGGCGGGAAATAGATGGGCGTGCCATGGGAACTGTCAGTAGTGAAAGTGAAGGCTATACGTAACACCAGTAGCAGATCTTGGTTTAACAGCCGACAATTTATGCATTGCATCGATTGTTGAATTGTTTGTTTTCTTTTGGAATTTCTGGGAGCTACAAGCTCGATTATCCATATTTTCCGCCGACGAAGCCCTGGAAAGTATAGTTTGGAAGGGGGAGAGTGGTGGATTGGACCTGAAGGGACCAAAACCAAGAAAAAAATAAGAGAGAGAGATACTTGTTATTAGTGACACGCGGGGTCATGTGCTATCATGTGAATTTACCTATGACAATAAGGTTAGTAGGGGGTGAAACGCAAAACATCTTGTCGTGATCAACGTGATAAGACAACAGTACGACTCTGAAGAAACTACACATTTTTCGTGTTTCTGAGGTCATGTGCTATCATATAAGCTGACGTGACATGAAGATAATGTTTTTCCGTCTGTACTGACATAAAATCAAAGACCTGGGAGCAAAGGTAAAACCCAAAACATGCCGTAAAAAAGTATGTCTTTGATCGAGCTAACTTCATAAATTACATATTTCCATCATCATGTGAGATCATGTGCTATTATGTGAGCTGACGTGACGTGATAATAATGTGTTTTTGTTTCATTAAATACAGGTAAAAATAATTTATTTACTTGTCTCGATCAAAGTTTTTATTTATTACTTCTCACTAAAAATAATTAAAGTCTAGCTGCACGTCCAGCAAATTGCGCGTCATTTAAAAGTGAGTTTGTCAGCTTTAGTGCCTTCCGTGAACTTTTATAATGAACCATGTATATATTTACACTTTTAATTGCTCAACTTTGCTACGGCATTAACAATCTGGGTCACGTAAAAGCAGAGACTAGTAAATTATGCGAGATACATAACCGAGACTGTGAGTGGGAAGGGAGTGTGAATGTTCCGGGAGTGATTTATTCAGGAACACCAGTTATATTCTCATGTGACGTTGATACATGGATTGTCCCTGGTTTTTCTTGCGGTCGAGTGCTTAATACATACAAATTCCTTTGGGATATCTCCTAAATAATTTAATTAAGTTTTGTTTTGGATTTATTATTTTCCTACAATAATCAATTATTTATTCTTGGACTCTGTTTTACTTATGGTCACTAGGGAGAAGCACTGGTAATAGGTATAAATAAAGATTAGACATTGTACAGGGTGGTGCAAATGGGACTGTTTTGACAGAAAACTCGTATTTCCTGTCCAGATAGAAAAAATTAACATATCGCCGCTCCAGAAGAACGACGACGCAACTGCAAAATTATGACATTTTAACTTAACTAGACAATTAGATTCCAAATTAATCCCTACACATGGTAAAACAATGATGTAAGTGTAGAACAATTAATGATTGAAGGATGGTACATATTTCTTACTTTGTTTACATATAAAACTATAGTAACTGGTATTCCTTTTTCGTGTCTCCTGAAAAATTTATAATTTTGCAGTTGCGTCCTTGTTTTTCCAGAGCGGCGATATGTGTCTTGGGCTTAATTTTCAAAATTAGATGAATGGTGAAAACCGCATCCCAAAATCTTTATTGGTATCCGAGATATAGGGCGTTATTCATTTTTGGCCGTATTGAAAAAAATCGTCCCAGAAACACTATTTGCCGGCAATGTACATTTTCATATTGGCATATGAAAAAACATTGCTTTGGTTTGTTTGTTTTGTGCAATGGTTTTCTACGTGATTTTTAGCTTTTTAGTTTCTTTTTTAAAGAAAAGAGTTTTTAATAGACATAATTGGGTGTATTCATTACCTAATTAGTGTGTGTTGTGTGATTAATTGGTGATGGCTAGTCGAGAAGGCGAGTTATTCAAGTAGACTGTTAGGAGCTGTAAACATTTGTTTAAACCCTTTTAAGTTTGTAGTTATTAAAAAAAATAATATGAAATTAGGGAGTTGCCTTATTAAAAGTTTAAATATTATATATATGTAATAGTTCTTTTTACCTTTAACTCCTTTAAAATATTTCCCCTATGTTTTGGATCTGAAAATTGAGTGTAAGTGTCCCTTGAATACTTACCATTTTAAAGTGTTTTCTTTTGATTTACTATCTTTTTTAAATTTTATTACAAACCTTTAATTTTTTTAATGAAGTTTTCCTGCCTTTTTTTCTCATTTTTTCGATTACAAAATCTAAATATGTTATTTAACTTTTGGGACATTCAACTTATAAAACTTGCCATACTTATTTAATGATAAATGCCATTATTCTAAACGCATTTTTTCATCATAATTTATTAATGATGGATGCCAACACAGTACCTGCAACACGTGGCCCAATAACGGCCAATTGCCCACTTTCGTGTCTTATTGTTATCCTTTTGGCAATAACTTATTAATGATGGATGCCATCATCCTAAACACATTTTTTGGCATACCTTATTAATGATGGATGCCATTATCCTAAACGCATTTTTCCATCATAACTTATTAATGACGGATGCCATCACATTATCTGCAACACGTGGCCCAATAACGGCCAATTGCCCACTTTCGTGTCTTTTGATACCTTTTTGCCAATGCCTCGCCATTAAAGAATGTTGGCAATGCCAGTAAATTAAATGTACATAGCCGGCAAAAAATGTTATATGGGGTAAGTCCGTCATTTTTGAAAACTTTCCAAAACGGTATAAACATTCTTAAGGCACTTTTTAGATTTGAATTCCCAATATTATGAGTCCAGTCAGATACTTTAATCTCCTCTAGTTTTAACTTTTTAATTTCATTACGTCAAATTACAAAATTACATTGACAGATACTAAATAAATTCCTTAAGGGTTTCCATAGTAATGCAAAGTCTAATTGTGTTTCAAATATACCAGTCAAAAAGTTTTGAACTTTAAATTTTACATGATTAATTTTCTGACTTTAATATTATATTTTTTTAATAATAAGGTGTCGTTTTTCTCATCACAGTAAAAAATAGTGTATTATACACTGGAAAATTTTTTAGATTTTAGCTCTCGGTTCATTGTCTCCCTCTTAAAACTAGAAATTTTTTCCTTGTATAATAATTTTTTTTCTTGATGCAGCAATTTTGTTTTATCTGTCCATACTATAACCTATGTTGACCGCAAATAACTTTAGAACAAATAAAGTTATCATGATGCAGTTTTCGCAGAGAGCCTTAGATTTTTCTAAACGTTGTTATATTAAATTAAACAATTTTTTTTTGTTTTTTAATATTCTTATTAATAATTTCTTCAATATTTTTTTCTTTACAGTGTGTAATTAAGCTGTGAAAATTTTTTAAAATAATTAATTTAATAATCTCTAAAAAACTGACTACATGGCAATTAATAGGGTTACTCCACAAAATAAAATCACATACAGGATTACAAAAGAAAACGATAACAAAGCTGTAATGAATGGTAATTGTTTGGGTACACGCCAAAAATTAAATTAAAAGTACCAAAAAAAATAAAAATAAAAAAATTAAAACAAGGAAAAAGATAATTAAAAGTAGCTTGAGCAATCAGACTTGCCACCGTTGTCAAGATAAATTGAATAAAAATAATAAAAATAAAAATTATTTTATTATTTATTACTATTGTTAAGGTTTTAAGCTTTAAAATTTTACTCTTTTTTTATGATGTTCTGAGAACTCTTTGACATTAAATGTCAAAAATGTAAAAAATTTTGGCGTGTACCCAAACAATTACCATCAATTAAATGAATCCGCCAAACTACAGAACATATCTTCAATAACAAAGCTGTAGCCTATACAGGGTGATTCAAAAATTAATCATGAAACTTAAGGGGTGATTCTACTTGACAAAATAAGGGTAGAGCTTCATATAAATTTTTTCAAATGTCATTCGTTTTCAAGTTACAAGCCGTCCAAGTTCAATTTTTATTTTGGTTTTGTCACCATATTGCATTTATTTTTTAACCAATCCAGTTGATATTTGGCACACAAATCGAGCTTTGCAGATTCTAAAATTTTAAGACAAAAGTACTTCTTTAAATACCGCCAGAAGGCACTTTACGTAAACCTTAAAATTTATTTACATCATAACTTTTTTATTTTGACAGATATCGCAAAGCTGGGAGCGCCATTTTATAGACAATCAAAAACTTCAAAAATAAGGTACTCTTTGTTAAAGTCGATGAACCTCACCTTTTAGGCACCAATAGACATCAAAGTTTTCATCAATTTCAATTAAATTACCTACATACATACAGGGTGTCCAATAACTCAACCGACAAACTTAACCAAACGATTCTACAAAAAAATAAGAAAAACTTCATATAAACATATGTCCTTAACGTCCTAATTTTTGAACTACAGGGTGTTAAAAATTTAAAAAGTTTTGTTTTTAAAATATTTAATACCCTAGTTTAAAAACTAAGACGTTTAGGACATACGTTTATATGAGGTTTTTTTCCTATTTTCTGTTGTAGAATCGCCCGTAAGTGTTTGATTGTCTATAAAATGGCGCCCCCAGGTTTGCGATATCTGGCAAAATAAAAAAATTATGATTTAAATAAATTTTAAGTTTTAGGTAAAGTGCCCTCTGGCGGTATTTAAAAAAGTACTTTTATCTTAAAATTTTAGAATCTGCAAAGCTCGATTTGTGTGCAAAATAACAACTGGATTGGTTAAAAAATAAATGCAATACGGCGAAAAACCCAAATAAAAATTGAACTTTGACGGCTTGTAACTCGAAAACAAATGACATTTTGAAGCTCTACCCTTTTTTGTCAGGTAGAATCACCCCTTACCTTTCGTAATCGATCACCCTGTATTGTAACAATATAATTTTTTACCATTAAATCGTCGTTTTTCCGTCACAGAAAAAAATAATGTATTATACACGGAAATGTCTCCCTTCACTTTGCGTCGAAGAGACAATACAACCTTGAGCTAAAATCTAGAACATTTATCCCCTTTATAATAAATAACTATTTACTTTTTAAAATGTAAGAAGGCACTTTTTTATGTTAGAGGTAAAATTATACGTGAATTTTATAAGAAATATTCCTTGTACGATACCCAGCAAAGATAACGCGCCCATGCAGATTTCAATAGGGACATTTTGCACCCCTTATTTTGCAATTCCGTTGTGGTTAACGTTATTCTGAGATTGCGCAGTAACGCAAACACGATCCGTTATCGTTATTAACCATACCGGACTCCTTTAATTACGGATGAATACCGAAGAGCTTATCGTTATCGTTATTGTTAAACTGCGTGGTTGCCGGATTGTAGAAATTTTAATATCAATTATTTAAAAGGTTAAAATTTTAATGCCGTATTAATTAAAATATCATTTATACCTAGGCTCTAATTAGCGAAAAATCTATTGCAGGAATAAAAATCAAATAGTGTTAAGAAATTAAAACGGACTTGCACTTTTACGGATATTCTAAATCAGTAATTAATTTAGATATTACAATCTGGCACACTTGCTTTTTATTCTACTACCAAACCTAACCTTACTTTTTGTGTTTTGCTTATACTGTATTGTTTGCATCTACTTTAAAAAACGAAATCAACAGAAGTGTTTGCATATATTTAAATATGAATTTATATCTTATGAAGAATAAAAGTTAATACTGATTTTTCGTTAACTTTAAAATGGGTGAACCACAGGCAAAAATAAGGTTATGTGTCGAAAGCGCAGACGCTAAGATATATTTCTTAAAAGAGGCTGCAAAATCTCTGTCTAAAACTGCTGCCGTAATCGTTATGTTTAATAACGATAACCATAAGGAGGCCAAAAAACGTCTGTTATTTTTAAGAGGTGCAAAATGTCTCTAATCAAATTGTAATTTTATTTATCGCATTAAAAAACATTAGAGATATGAAGACTTCGTGAAAAAACGGCTCTGTAATTAAAATTAAAGTGCACTTAAAGGTAACGTCATTACGGAAGTTCCGGATCCGATAGGAGGGACAGGCAAATCTCGGGTTTTGTCTTTTAAAGTGCCTTTTAGCGTTTCGAAAGTGTTTTTTTATTAAGTAGAGCAACAGACAGTCTCTGTAAATATTTGTGGGAAAAGGTGATTTATACTTTTAGCCAGTTTTATCTTTATGTAATAAATTGGGGCATTTTACAGGAGCGCAGAATTTTCAAATTATTTTATCTAAAAACCAAGACATGGAACCCACACCACATTTATACTAGATGCTATTGATGCTAAGACGAACAATTTGGTAAATAATTTTTTTATTATGGAGTTAGCAAAGAAAAGTTAGATAAAGAAAGAAAATCAAAACTTTCAAAATCAAATTCTCTATTTGTCATTTTCTTTTCGTAAATTTCATTAAATTTTATCCATAATTCTCAAATCTCGCAATAGTATATTACATTACAAGTGTGGAAAATGACTAATTTCACACGAGTGGGAATATTGTAGCACGAGGCGTTAGCCGAGTGCGACAAACCCACGAGTGTAAGAAAGTCATTTTCACACGAGTACTGTACACTATTTTTCCTACGACCACAAATTATTCACCAAAAAATAAATAAATTAAAGTTTGTCTGTTCAGAAAAAATAAAAAACAATTGAGAACTTTGCAACACTAGGGTGATATTTACTTTGCAACACTAGTGTGATATATACTTTTCCTCACTGCTATATTATACTGTTTTGACAATATTTTTACATCGAAAATCACCTACTTAGAAGCATTATATAACTTTTATCATTTTGGAATTTAAAAAGGCCCTCACTTAATAAAAATATATTGTATGGTTTTGTTAGGTAATAAAACGCTAATAGTTTAATACGGTTTTCTGCTATTATAAGTGTTTTTTAAAAATTCTCGATTCTTACATATTTTAGACACTCTTCTAAATAAAACGTAAGTGGTGCATATCCAGAATATTCCGTTTTTAAAAAATATTAGTAAATAAACTTACGGGACCGGGGAGTGAAAAGGGGTGCTGGGTGGGGTAAAATTGGTAAAACGAGTTAATGAAACTGAACATCACATATAAAATTAAGTAAAAATAACAGTTTTTCCTCATATTTTTAAGAAAAAATATAAAAAATATGAAAATTGTAAATGCATAACCTAAAGTCCTAAAAGTAAGGAAAAAACGACTACCAAACGTCAGTTACCATGCAAAATATGGAAAGCATTTGGCAACGTCGGAAGGGTCTGATTCTATTTATGAATGGATAAAAGAAAGTGGATTCATAAAGTGTGTATTAGCCTTAGGTTTAATTAGGGATTAAAAAAAAGATTTAACTAGTTGTTTGAGTACACGAAGAAAGAGAGGAAGGAATTTGATCTATAGGCTTTTTTCTCTGGCGCTTTAGGTCGAACGGTCAAGCGGCAAGGCTGCCTCTATTAAGTACGTGCTCAAAGGTAGAAGGAGATTTTTAATTTGATCTACTTACCTGACAACACTGTGCCAGTCAGTGAAAGTTGTTTTTGTGGTTATGTCTATTTTTGTTTATGTTTTTATTTTTTCGTAAATTTTAATAAATATAAAATAAGATGATTTTCGCTAATTTGGGTTCTACCGTTTAAGGTAAATAAAAAGTTTTTTTACTGTCACTACAATAAATATGTCACTTGCAAAACCAATAGCAGTTTTTAGAATGACATCATAATATGTATCACACCAGTGTTGTAAAGTACTCTGCAACACTAGTGCTGTAAAGTACTTTGCAACACTAGTGTGATATAACGCATTTTCTATGCATGAAATCAGTGTGCTATTTGCTATTTTCTCAAGTGGTCGTATGAAAAAATATTTGACTTTTTCTTGTAATGAGAGGCATTTAAAAGTCTCGCATAAAAAAATTGCAAAGTGATAAAACTTCAACCAGCTATAGTTTTTAAAAAATACCGGTTCAGCTTAATAATATACCACATTGGCAATATGAGGGAAAAAAGACAATCTAACTAAATACCGGCATGTAAACATGTGATGCCTAATAGTACTTGTTATGTTATTACATTACTTGCCAATATACCAAAAGCTATTGCTCATGCAGTATAGATTATTTTAATAAATTGTGATCAAATATAGTAAAAACATTCAAATAGTGGATTTGCTATTAATTTTTTTGTCTGGAGGGGGGTAACACAAAAACTAACTTTATTCGCAAATTGCAAAATAAAAATTTTCTTTATTAAAGTGTTACTCTTTATGCCAATAGTATCAGATATACAGGGTGTTTTCTAATTGAATGTCAATATTAAAGGAGGTGATTTTTGAGTTTATTTTAAAGAAGAAAACTTTATATGAAGGTATGTCCTAAGCGTTTTAATTTTTGAGATACAGAGTGTTAAAATTTAAAAAAAATCTTTGTTTTTAAATGTCCTAACTATTCTTTACCCAATTTTGTTTTAATTTGACAATATTATTAATGACATTAAGGGGACAATTTATCACTAACCTAATTACATTTAGTAAGTCCATAGTGGCGTTTTAAGAGGGCAACTAAAGAAATATTTCCAACGAAAAAACGGTACGCCACTGAATGTGTAAATATGTGTAAAATTTTTGTGCTTTCTTTATATTAGGCAAATAAAAATACTGCTTTTATGTCTTCTAAGTTTTTTCCATATCTTGTAGAGTTTAAGAAAAAAAATAATATTCACTTAATTGCATATTTTTAGACCATAAAAGAAGCATTGCGGGATCTTTTACTTTTAAAGATTAGGTTGTATAATTTTAAATAAGCAATTATGTAATAAAAAAAATATAAATACTTATTTAAATAAGGTTATTACTAAAATAAGTTTTTTCGAAATTTTTGGTTTATTGAAAATTTTTACATCCTGTTTCTCAAAAGTTAAGACGTTTAGGACATACCTTCATTAGAAGTTTTCTTTTAAAATAAACCCAAAAATTACCTCCTTTAAAACTGACATTTAATTAGAAAACACCCTGTATGTTTGGTGTTGGTCCCGCGTCTTGTTTTTTAGATAAATCAAAAAATTAAATTCTATGTACGCGCCTGTGTTCTTTGCAAAAACCCCATTTGTTATCAATTGTAACTTCCGAGAAAAATAAAGAAATATTTGTTTATACAGGGTGTTTTTTAACTACGGTACTTTAGAAAGTGATTTCTTAGGTATTGTATGATAAAAGTTTTTATAAATCTTTATCCATTCTTGCTTCATTTCCAAGAAACACTTCGTTAAAGTTTTAAAAAAGTCGAATTTTTTTAAATATCTCTAAAACTCTTTAACCAATTTCAATTAAATTTAGTACACTTATTTTTTTAAATGTGGCACTTGTAAAGCTTAACCTAGATTAAGTTTATTGGTTACAGTGTACTTTCAGTGGTAAAAGCAGCCAATATTATTGAAAAAAAGTACACCGCTGACTTTTTATGAAGTTTCTATATTTTGCTTGATAAAGCAATTAAAAATTGACAATATTAATTTACCGCATTAAAGAGGCATCTAGGATATGCAGACTTCGTGAAAAAACGCCTCTGTAATTAAAAATAAGTGCACTTAAAGATAACGACATTACGGAAGTGCCGGATCTGATAGGAGGGACAGGCAAATCTCGGGTTTTGTCTTTTAAAGTGCCTTTTAGCGTTTTAAAAGTGTTTTTTTAAGTATAGCAACAGACGGTCTCTATAAATATTTGGGGAAAGAGTTGATTTATGCTTTTAGCCAATTTTATTATTTATGTAATAAATTGAGGCGTTCTTTGCAAAAGACCCATTCGTTATAAATTGTTATAAAGTAAAAAAACTATTTGTTTATACAGGGTATTTTTAACTACAGTACTACACTTAAAAGGGTGATTTCTCATGTTTTTATTAAAAAAAAGTTTCTTTAAACCTATGTCAAGACTTGCTTTATTTCCGAGATACGGTTCTTAAAAGTTTTAAAAAAATTCAGAATTTTTAAATATCTCAAAAACTCTTTAACCAATTTAAATGAAATTCGTGGGGTGTTCTATTTAAAAAAACCTACCTACTTGACAATAAAAATGTTTTTATGATACCTTGTATATTAACTGGTTCATTTATTTATCGTTTTGTAAACCCCATCTGTGGACAGTCTGTACATTCATATCAAGTTTTTTTGTTAATTTTTGAATGGAAAATTAATTCATTTCATTTTTTAATAAACCTTCTGGGCATCCTGTGTAAAAAATAGAATTTACATGAAACTTTACCCCCGTGTATCTTAAAAGGTAAGACATTTAAGAGAAGGTTAACTTAAACCTAAGGATTCACACTCTTAAGGAAGGTAAACATATTTGTTTTAAGAACTGTATATAATATTAATGTAATTCTAAACCGGTAATATGGCTCGTTACTCACGGCCATTATCCACGCGTATTGCCCACATCCATTACCCACGGCTATCATAAGGTGCTTAAATGTACATAATTATGATAATTTATATACGTCTCTGACAACCTTGTTTTCTAAATATGACTCTTCAGCAGTAGGGTATAATATAACGTATGCCATGGCTGACAAATAATCTTTCGGAAATCGGGAACGTTAAATGTATGTTGCTTTAAAATGTCTTCTTGTATACCTTGTTTTGTTGCAAGAAAGAGTAATAAATCATTTAATTTTATGGCACTTCGCTTTCTGTGTTAGTCCGAGTATAAATATTTTTTTCAATTCTACCTGTAATGTACTGATAAGGCATTATAATTTTAGGCCGGCAGACCCCGTTCTAATATTCGTTAACCTCTTGGGTTAAATACAAAGGAATAACAGATGTTTACCTGTATTTACGTGGGAATAATGTGATAAAAACCTTGACAGTGGCGGTTCGCTTGAGTGTATTTTTGGGAACTTACCCTTTTTAAACAGTTTAGGTAAAATGAAAATCTTGTTTCTTTTATATGTGTAAAAAAATATTTTAAAATTTATAGTATATCAATATTGTACAGTTGGTATAATTATAGTTAATAATAACCATTTTAATAATACACATTAAAAATGCATAGTCAAAAAATAATTATTTAAAATATAATCTATACCTAATTAAATATGCTACATAATCTACATCTAGTTATTCACATTCTTCCATATCTGACATACTATCACTACTTGAGTCATATATGAGTCTACTTGTATAATAATTAGAGGTTCAAAAGTTGTATCTACTATTATATCCAAAGATCACATTTTATTTTCTACTTCTAATACATGTTCGACACATTTTTTCCAGTTTTCTGGGAAGCATTAGATATGGCAATTTGAAATAGTTGTTTTTATATCTACTAGTTTAAACGTAGTATTATTTCTGGCTACTTCACCTTTCACTTGTGCCCATCGCTTTTTGGTGGAATTATACCTCCCTCTTTTCTTGTTTAAAAATTCTGTAAATTGTCGCTTTTTCCACCCCAGTCATCAACGCACATTTTTGAACACTAATCGTTCACACTTAAATTAGAGTTTTGATCATTTCTAATACAGGGTGCGGCAGAATGGACTCCCACATTTCATCAGGCTAGAACATCGGTAATGGGAGTTGGACATTGGTGGGGATGGTCACATTCGCTTCGGAGATTGATAAGGTTTGTTACTAGGCGCTATGTCTTGGTCTGGTGACCAACGTGGATTTGTTATTGAGCTATTATTCAAAAATGACGAATGTGTCACCGCGTCGAAAAGAGTATTTTGTACGCGCTTCCTGCCTCCGAATGCCTCTGTTCCAGATCGGAAAACAATTTTTAAATGGGTTGCTAACTTAAGGGCAATTGGTTCTTGACTTTCCTAAATCAAGACAGCGATCCGAGATGTAACTGCTGCTATTCCTCAAGACATGGTGATAAAAGTGATGCGGAACTTCTAGGAACGCCTTCGCATGTATGTCGCTGCTAACGGCCGTCACTTACACGATATAATTTTGAAAACATAGTTAAAAAAACCTTAAGGTGTGCTCTTTTGAAAATAATAAAAGTTTAGCTTTATATTTTATAGTAGACTTTTTATTTGCTACCCAAATGTGGAAGTCCATTCTGCCGCACCCTGTATAATCGAATACGTTTTTAACAATCTGCTTTTCAGTTAAATGGCCGAGACATGCGCGTTTCTGCGGAGAAGCCATTTTTACAATACTGTAATACTTTTGAACAATACTCTAACAATTTATAACCACTCAGTTGCACATACGGAAAGATACTAAAATATATATAAAATTTATAATCCTTATTTAACGCAATTCGGTGTATTTCTACCTGTTCTTTGCACAGAGACTGGTGCGCCTATGGTTTACAACCTTCTAACCGTCCCGAGACATTTTTATTACTCTCTCTTGCAAAAATAGAGTATAATACATATATTAATAGTCGTAAAAAAGTATAGTATGCAACTCACAAGGAATATGTATTTATTTCCCTCTGGTATAAAAAAAAGTCATACTAAAAAAATTAGGTATCATTTCGTGCTCTTCCCATAATATACTATTTTTTTACACGCCATTCTTATAAAAATAATTTAAAATGCGGCTTATTAGTACAATTTTATTTACACGAGAACTTTGAAAATAAACTTTTCGGATTTAACCAAGATTGTAACTCAAAACTGCTAAAAAGCTGTAAACAAACCTCCGTTTCCAACAAAAACACGCAAATCCAGAACGCGACCCCTTAAAACCGATATTGCAAAAGTTTTGGCAGCCGCTTATGACTGTGCATATTAAAATCTAGATCAAACTCGAAGTTTCATATAACTAAAAATATTTATTTATTGAAACTCAATGTTTTATAAAATGATAAATTAAAATATTGAATCGTTAGTGTTCAGTTATTACGATTCATGTTTAAAAAATTGATCCTGTGGAGATCCTAACCCTGTAATACTTTTGTTTTATAAAGCAATAGATTTAGTCGTAAGATAAAGAATATATATATATATATATATATATATATATATATATATATATATATATATATATATATATATATATATATATATATATATATATATATTGTAACGTAGGTATTCACGGATGGTTGAATGTACAGTGGTATTTTTTCCGATTTTCAATCCGTTCGTTTGTTGGACATTCTTTACGTAAAAATTAATAAATAAAAAATACCCTGTAAGAATTCGGCTACTATGGTTGGTTGTTTAAAAATTACGGAGTCTCCAAAAGAAAATGGAATACCCGGGCCCGACCAAGACGGTGACACGTGTTTCGTCTTCGTTTAGACTTGTCAAACCGCTTCAGGTCGCTAGACGCCTTGATGAAGCCCCTACTGACTGTAAATATTCTTCCGTCGTTCAGAACTAATAAATACAGACAGCGGTGCCATCTCACCAAGAAATTTAAAAACAACCAGCCATAGCATCGAGAGGTTAAAGGTGGTAGGTAAAAAGTGCGCCATCTAGTTGTATATGGCGCACGCAAAAAAGTTGACCATGTTTTTTTTGTTTAAGTGTCTAGAGTAGGGGTCACCAAATACTTTTATTAAGGGTCCTTTTTAAAATTTTAAAATAACATGACCATCGCGATCCGCAAAGAAAAGACCCCGGGCCGGAAATGTCTGGCGTGTATTTTCCCCCACTTCTCGCACTTTCGTCGCTTGCCTTTACTCGCTTCACAGCGCGATGACTGACTGACAATCTATAGAAAAGACAGCGCGGGAAAACTAGGTCCGCACAAACTAAGATGGTGGTTCGGATCCGGACCGTGGTCCGTCAGTTGGTGACCCCTGGTCTAGAATGCCAGAATTTTTTTAAATTTTTATTTAATAATATAAAAAAATTAGGGTAAATGCCGGATTTTAGACGCCTATGCTGTAACAAGTTTGTGGAGCCTCATTTTCAGACTAAAAAAATTGACATAATGAAGATGAGTTTCGGGAGTTTAAACTTTTTAATTAAAATTTCTTTCTCTTTTAGGATTTTTTTTTCTAAATGTTATCATTTTTAAAGTTAATACCAAAAGACTAAACATTTTTTATTTATTTTATTACTTTTTTAAATGAAAATTGCTTTTTTATGTGCTAATTAGCCCTGAAAAACATTTTTCCAGACGTCATTCTGAATTAAATAAGCTATAGCACATATTTTTAGCAGCTTTACTTCGATTTAACACGTTTTTAAACTTCTTGACTAGATTACGACCTGTGATTTGTCAGATGTTGGACCAAATTTTAGAAAATCCGGGCTTGGCGACGGCGAATCACGGCCGGCGAATGATAAACCAGTATAGACGGCTATGATGCACGATCCGTGGTTTGCAATATACCAGATTAGATAACTACTACCTAAATATGTCTCCCCACTGGGAATCGAACCGTCGACCTCTGGCTTCGAAGATCAAAGCTCTGTCCACTGCGCCACGGAGGAGACAAATTTGGCAAACCTCTGACCGTGTAACCGAGCTTTAATAGAAGAGAGCAATAAATAACTTAAATTAATATCACCTTTTTAATTACTTTAAGTTGGGGAGCCCACGATGCAAAATGGGGATTTACTCGAGCGTCATAGAGACCTATTGGGTTGCAAAGCTTAAATGATAACAAGCAAAAAATGTCATATAATGTATACCTTTTATTGGTGGGGGAAATAAATAAATAGAAATATTAATTGGATGGTCCTCTTGTTGGGTACACGCCTGGAAAGAATGGGACCGCTTCGGTCCTGGTCCCGGGGTATACGAGCTGACCCTGTTCAGCCCTATTGACCCCTATGAACTGGCCGGTCACCTGAAACAAAATAAAAGAAAAACTTTCCAAAACCCAAAAATTCTAATTAAAAACGACCTTTCGGTGGCAAGTCTGCCACCGTTGTCAAGATAGAAATTAGGTTAAAAATAAAAATAAAATATTAACTAATATTTAAATTAAAAATGATTAAAATTTAGATTATTTTTTGTATCGCAAACTGAAAATAGTTTGACATATATGTGTCCTACACGCCTGGAAAGAATGGGACTATTTTAACTATTTTCAGTTTGCGATACAAAAATAATCTAAATTTTAATCATTTTCAATTTATATATTGGTTAATATTTTATTTTTATTTTCTAACTTAATTTTCACTTGACAACGGTGGCAGACTTTGCCACCGAAACGTCGTTGTTAAGTAGAATTTTTGGGTTTTTGGGGTGTTTTTCTTTATTTTGTTTCGAGGCAAACGTTCAGTTCATAGGAGGTCAATAGGGCTGAAGAGGGTCAGCTCGTATACCCCAGAACCAGGACCGAAGCGGTCCCATTCTTTCAGGCGTGTACCCAACAAGAAGACCATCCAATAAATGAATCCGCCTAACCAATATAGAGCATATCTCCAATTCAGGAATATTAATGCTATTTCGTAGGATGGCAACACTTGCTGCAGCAAATATTTAAAATGATAATTGACATTTTAGTGTTCGCTTTCCATAATAGTGTTGCAAGATTAACTAATTTTGTCCAGGTCAGCAGCCAATTTCTAAGCAGATGCATTTAAGTCTCACTGTGTGTAATGAAATTCGGCTGCCAAGCGAGTTATCCGTTTGTTCTATCTGCTACAGCAGAATGTGTATTGTTACTGCTCACACATACATAATATAGACTTCACGTAATTAATTAAGCTTAAAAATGACGACAGTGAGGTTTAGGAGTTCTTTTAAATTATAAGGAAACACATATTTGTAAAATTAGCTTTTGTATTTAATATAAAATATAATTATTTAGAAAATGTGGTAAAAAGAAAAATAAAGTTAAAATATTAAATCTTCTTTTAAATAAAATTAAATACAATACATTTAATGAACGTTTAGGTATTGGATAAAAAATAAACCCAGCATATTTTTAAAGGCTTTAAAAAAATCCACATGAAAGACACATTTTGTCGAATGGTTGTAAATGGGCAAAAGAGGAAAAAAATTAAGTAAAAAGTAGGCCTCTAATTACGAAAGAATTAAAAGGGACAAGAGTTACAAGAAAATATTTAATGTTTTAAATTATTAAAAAAAAAATGACCTTCATATTGTACCAAATTATGAAGATTTTTGTGAAAAATCACAAAGACCCATTAAATAAAAAAAAAAATTATTTATTGATTGGTTTCATTTTTTTCTTAGTGACAGAGCTACAAAGGCTTTATGCCTAAATAACAGAGTACCGTGGGTGTCAAGTTACTACATGTTTAACCCATCTTTCTTCTTGTTCCATCAACGTTAACGTCTGTTAAATTCTCTAAGATTCTAGCATTTAAATGTATTAAATATACAGGTTTGGCGAGTTGAATCTAACGAATGGCGTTTTAATGTATTAGACACTAATAGATAGAGAGTAGACAGAGAACGACTGCATAGGTAACCGCCCACCGATAGCCACGCCGATTCCTCATACTGCTCGGGTCCGCTCGATGAGAATGTAAATTTCGGCTGCCTCGCAGTGCACTTTAGCAAGCGCTTGGAGATGGGTAGGTCAGCCTCAAATAAAGTATTGGAATTTCACGCGCTCACGACAGATACAAATTTATGTTGTTTTTTAACGTGCCCATAATAGCAAGTCAAAAAACAACTTTAATATGCTCAAATCTTAAAAACCTTTGGTGAAAAGAAAATACAATATTCTAAAATGAAATGAAAAATAACTCTTAAACAAAAAAATAATTCTAATTAAATGGATTATTTAATAAGGTGTTCAAATACACCTCCTTGTTGGGCTTCACAGTATCCCAATCTGTCGTAAAATTCTCTACGTACATTTGCTAACATTTCAGGTGTAATGGACTTAGAAACATTAATAATTCTAAGCCGCAATTCGTCCAAATTAACGGCTCTTTCATGTCGGTGTTGGTAGAGAATTTCTTTCAAATAGCCCCATAAGAAGTAGTCGCAAGGCGTCAGATCTGGAGATCGCGGAGGCCATGGTATGGTACCTCTTGTGGAAATAAGCCGTTCAGGAAAAGTGTTTGTTAAATAGTTCTGCACTTGTCTAGCGTTGTGAGCGGGACATCCGTCTTGTTGAAACCAAATTTCATTAAAATTAACATCCAAGTTTCGTACAGCGGGTATAATATTTTGTTGCAATAAAAGTAAATATCTCTCAGAGTTCAAGGTACCATCAATGAAAAAAGGACCTACAATGTGGTTGGCTAAAATACCAGCCCAAACATTTACCTTTTCCGGGTATTGAGTTCGTAATGGCACACTTAAATGTAGATTTTCCTGAGACCAATATCTCACGACTGAAGAATTATGTCGACCTAGAAGAGAAAAAGATGACTCGTCTGTAAATAAAATATTACTTGTGAAGTCGTCATTTTGATCAATTTTTCTCTTAGGGTTTCACAAAACTCCATGCGTTTTATTTGATCTTCTGGAAAATCTCTTGAGTGTTTTTAATTTTGTAGGCTTTGTACTTATTTCTTTTCAAAATATCACGCACTGTACGGCTTGGAATATCAAGTTCTTCAGAAATTTGGGAGCTAGAACAAGGTTCACTTATTTCCACAAAAGCACACACATTGACCTCATTTTCAATCCTAGCGTCAGGTGTTCGACGAGGTTCCTGATCGCCACTAGAACATTTTGCACATCGATTTACACATCCCGACTGCTCAAACTTATGCCAGATATTATAAATTGTTTTAGCAGTAGGGATTTGCTCATCAGGATATGCAAATATAAAACGGCCGACAACTTCTTCTGCACTCTCCGCACGACAATAACATTTAATGATATTAATCTTTTGTTCAACAGTGAAGACCATTTTTACTTTATTACTGTATCCGCCTTCGTACCAAAGGTTAAAATAAATTGTAAACATGATCGGCTAACACGTACTTGGTATGCGAAGAATTGCAACCGAACTTTGACCGGACTGATAAGCGCAACGACGCGACGACGCGATAGACGCACAGGGGTGGAGCCAAGTTTGTTCTCGCTCTACTCCGTCTTTTTCTTATACATTGCCCAAAAATCATATTCGAAACTTTTCAAGCGCCGAACGTGTATAAGGAAATGTCACATATAACTCTTATTTAAAATTAAAAATAAATATTTTGTTTATTAATAAATTACAAGAAAATGTAATTAACATTAAAAAAAATATATATTTTTAAGTTCCTTTTTTTTTTGTTTTAGTTTTGGTTACATACAAAAATATTTCGAAGGTGGCTATTTAACACTTTAACACATAAGTATGAAATTTACGTAGAATTAATTAGGCTTGAATTAGATTGTCATACAGAATTAAAAGGGTTAAAACTACTTTCCTGCTCGTTATTTTCTTGCACTGCAAGGTTGCATTTATCGAACACTGTCTAATATGGCCATGCCGATTTTCACACCAGCCAAAGGTTAAATGAGAGGCTAATTGAAATCACCAACCTCAGACCGGTTTTGACCTATTTAATTTTTTATCAGTAAGGTGTTGATATAAAGAAAACTTTAAAGAAATCTTTTAGGCATTCAAAATGGCGAATGAGCGGTGCCTAATTGTCCATCCCGATCTTTGTCGACACTGTGAAAAAACCAACGAAACCAAGTCCGTGAAACAACATACTGAACCAAAATAAGCATTCTTGATCCAAATAGTTTGAAACCGGTATCCGGTTGGGTAGTGTGTAAATCTGCATCTCCAGATCGGACGGTGTTTGACAAATGCAACCTTGCAGTGCAACAAAATAATAAGCAGTAAAAATTTTAACTCTCTTATTTCTGTAAAATGATTTCGACTTCCTGTCGTGCTTATTTTCGTTAAGTGTGGAAATTAAATTTTTTAAGTTTATAATAACTACGGCTTTGGAAGAAAATATCGAGTCCCACAAGTTGTATTTTTTTAAATTAGTTTATTTCTTTTATCTTAGTACAATCCACGAAATACTAACGTTCCGTAGGTGTCTTAAGAAAGGAAGAAAGTTTGTTTTTAGGTGGTATTTTTTAAAATATGAAGTCCGTGATAGTGCGTTGTGCTGTCAAATGCAAAACTGCATGTTTCAGTGCTTGGACAACGTTGACGGAACAGGGGCAAAACTAGTTGAATATCTAACACCCTCGGTATTTTGGTACTGAGGCATAAGATTTCAGTGGGCACACGACAAAGATAAAGAAAAAGGATTGAAAGATAGAAATTTTCGAAATTACGCTTACATTTTGCAAGAAGTAATACACTGTTATTTGTATTTAATTTTGTTTAAGGTTATGGAAATATTTGGCCGCGCATGCGTAATGCCAAGATCGCTAGCATTGTTTATGCCATAATAGGTATGCCGTTGTTCCTACTATACCTTTCAAATATCGGTGACGTCATGGCAAGATCGTTCAAATGGATTTATGCAAATTTTTGTTTATGTCGATGGTGTCCAGGCGTAAGTATACCAAACTGTTAAAAACATTATTAAATATCCAATTTAAAAAAAAATCATAACGGGCTTTAGATCCCTTATTTTAAAGAAAAAAAACATTTTTTTGTTATTGTGATTTTTTTCAGTAGTAACTGAATAATTTCTTAAAAATATGATTTTAATCGGAACTAAAATTTAGAAAATAACCATTTTATTTTTGGAAGTCCTTATCTACTGGTTTATTTTTGTAATTGTCCTATTTATTAAAAATTGTTTGAATTATAATATTCATTATATTTAAGGTTTACTCATGACTTAACTTAAATAAGTTACCTTTATAGTTTTAAAATAATATATCCCTTGTTCGCTAAAAATTAGCCTATATTATTAGAGCCCAAAAAATATTTTGTAATATTCATTTTTAACGCAACCTTATCAATATTTTAAATATTTTGTCAAATAGTAATAAAATTATCATCTGGATTTCATTATTTTAATTTACCAAAAATACTTTTTATGTTTTTTTATCTTTTATAAAATAAATTTAAAAAGGTTCGTTTAGCAGGAGATCAACTTAACAATTATTTCTTTAGGTGGCTAAAAGAAGAGCCGAAAGGCGTATGCAGAGGGATCAGCAAAGGTTTAGGGACTATGATAGTGAAAGTGGATCAAGAAATAGTTCTAGTTCTGATGGCATTCCTGAAGTAAGTAACGTCTTTGTTATAACATACAGTACACACAAACAATAAAATTTTGTGCAAGAAGAATATTGATTTTTCGAAAATATGTTTTAAACCTAAGACAAAATTAAAAATAAAAACAATATTTTTGCTCCAGGAAATTACTTTATTTTCCTATTAAATAATATTAATCCTACTACATATTTTATAAGTATATATTTCTAAAATAAAACACAATTTATCCCAAATAAAGAATAATAAGATAAACGATATTTAAGAAAACCTATTCTTACAGCACTTACACTTAAATTCCTTTAGCTAAGATAAAGTAGAGTTCAAACGCTGTTAGTTAAACACCGCTACGTCATACTTTGATAGCAGTAAAATTCCCCAAACATACGTCCCATCGACTACATAAACTTTATATGTACAATTTGCGGTAGCTAGTTACTCTGTGCTACAATTAACCAATGCCTATGGTGAAAAAATACATGGCAAGTCGATGTTTTTCTTTGTCAACATTTGGTTGTTGATGACGTAGCTGTGTTGAACTTACAGCGTTTGTACTCTAGTATTTCCAATCTTTATTTAACACTTTAAGTTAAAATAATGGTGTCAGGAAAATAATATCTACAAAGGAAGAATTATTATTCTTAATTTAAAAAAATATGTTTACTTGACTAAAATTTGCAAGAATCATTTACTGGTAAGAAGAATATATTCTTTTCGTTATACAGAATATTCAGATTTGACCAAACATACCTATATATAAAAGTTGATACTTAGAAAGATACAGAGTGTTAAAGTGAAAAAATATTTTAAATTTATTTCAATAATTTTTGATATATTTTGGATATTTTAGTGTAACTCGGTATCTAGGGGTCTTTTGACATGAGCTATTCAGATCAAGTAATAATTTTTGTGTCAACTGGGAGGGGGCTAGCTACCCTATTTAACTTTCTTCAAAACGTCCCAACTTTTTTGTGCCACTCTGTACCATCTAAGTATACTCGTTTATTCCCTTATGCTTTGTACACAGAAAAAGGATACTTTGTAAAAATGGCAAAAATTGTAGTTACGACTAATAATTATGCTGTTTTAAAACGCATTTTTTGGTGCACTAAACCACTTAAATTTAGATATCTTGAAAACGGTTGCTTAGACCCATTCTTACAAACCATACCTTTTTTTGTGTAAAAACCATGGGGGAGTTTACTGGTTTACTTAGATAATACATAAAGTGTAGCACAAAAACGTTTGGACGTTTTAGAAAAATTTAAATAGTGTAGTCAGCCTCCTCTGGTTCACACATAAAAATTAATATCAGATCTAAACACTTATGTTAAAAACCCCTAGATACCAAGTTTAATAAAAATATTTAAAACGTACCAAAAGTTATCGAAATTAATGAATAGTAAATTATGTAACATAAAGTGATACTAAAAAGACACTTTATGCATGTGTTACATAGTATATTTTTTCCACAATCGTATAAAAATTTATTAAAATACCATTTTATACATGTTTTATTTATCTAAACTTATTAATTTTAATTTTTGCAGCACAGCCATTATATTGCAACAAAAAATAATAGCCTCCCTATTTTATAAGAGACAATTATCCTCTTCATATCTATGCATCATAATTTAATTTTAGAAAATTGTATGTACCTACTTTTTGTAGAAATAATACTAAAAACAGTAAAAATTTCTTTTAATTTCTTAGTTATCCAAATTCATTAATACTATCAATTTTCAAAAATTTCTTATAAATTTATTTGCAAACTGTTAAATTACACATGAACGAAAAGAAATAATGACAAAATCAAAGTTAACTTAACCGTTTGGTTTAGTTGATGTCGCGTTTACTGTTACATTGCATAAACTGATATTTAGGTTTATTGTGGTAGGCATTGAAACAAAACACCAATTTAAAGTGTGAGAAAAGCTTCGAAGTGTTAAAAAAATTAACTTTTTTAACACTTTATGTAATGTACTAGAATAGAGTACTTTAACTTTATGTTAACGATTAAAAATAATTAATAGTTAAAAAAACACGCTTTCATTACAGAGTTTGTATTACAGTAATAAAAGGTCAAACAATGAATCATAACCTCAATATATATATACCTCAAAATAGAATTATAGTAAAATTTAAGATAATAACAGAATAACTTACTTCAGAGTAAAAAGCGTGGGGTACATTTTACTATTTTTTCATAACTTTTCCCTCATAGATATTTACAAATGAAATAATTATAACATTTAATATATTAAACACCCCACGCTTTTATTCTGAAGTGAATTATTCTGTTATTATCTTAAATTTTATTATAATTCTCTTTTGAAGTATATAATTATGATTCATTGTTTGACCTTTTATTACTGTAATACAAACTCTTTGTAATGAAAAATTATTTTCTAATTTTTAGTTCGGTTGCATATAAAAGCGTGTTTTTTAGTTTTTTAAACTATTATTTATTTTCATTTTTTTAGTTCGATATATCAATTAGTTTTCTGCGGACATGTGATATTGAAATGTTTCACGAACTATTTCGTAATCTAATCATTTCATTTAAAGCTTTACTGTTGCATGGGGTTTCAGAACGCAACTACTCCGAACAAGTTTCTGTCAGCCTTATGCTGAGAGTACGTCCGAAACTGCACGCATGCGCAGATCGCGCACTAGCTCTTTCTCTGTTACTCTCCTACAGAAAATCTATAAAGGAATTTATTTATCCTGGCGATCCTAATCAGGATAACGGGATACTGTTTGCAGATTATTGCATTGTCATGGGTCCTTGATACGTGTGCAAAGTTTCAAAGAAATCGAATCGCTGGAAGTTGGTGAAAATTAAGCTTCAAGATTCCGTTACATACATACATACATATATACTTTATATACAACCTAAGCTAATAAAAGCGTGTTAAAAACAGCATTTTTGTTAACGGTCGAGGAAAAATATAATTACCTATTAGTAGCAGCACAAAATTAAATAATTTTTTTAAACTATGCCGAAATTTTGCTAATACCTAGAGTCTTTCATTTTAAAAGCTACAGCAAAATTTGCAAGATGTTTTATTTAAATTAAATAATAGGTTTTGAAATGAGAAGGTTAAAAATAATTTTCAGTGTAGTAAAAGAATTTTTTCCTATATCCTACGATTAATACTTTCTAAGACATGCTAGCTGCCCACTTTTAATAAAATACCCTGTTTATCAGTAATTGTAACAATAATACACATCTTGCAATTCAATCAAGTTTACCACTTTATCAATCAAAATATGTATTTTTTGCCTTTGTAATTTGAAACCCCAAAACCTCTTTATGAGACCTTTTCAAAAACCTCTCGATATTTATTTACGCGCTCCTTCAAATATGTCATTTATCAATATGGCCTTATCCGCGAATTACACGCCCTGACGTTTTTTATTTAATAAATATCACTTCGGCAAATGACGATATGGGTGAAAAATGACGCAACGTTTAGAAGCCGGCAGCGTGGCAAGTGGCATGCCAACTTACGTCACTTTTTTATCTTTTAGATTTAAAAGTTTGTGTTTTGCTACTTTTTATAGCAATTGATTTTTATGAAACTTTTTTATTTTCTCTACTGAAATTACATAAATTTTAAATTTTACAGCCTACTTTAATTAAATAGACATTTAGAATAAAAATATGTTAAAACGGAATTTACTTAAAAAGTATAAAAGATTGGTATAGGCAACCTATACACCATTTAAAAGAGTATTTTGATCTGTCATTATGTGGTGTAAAAAAAAACAGGTTTTTTATTTAAAATAAGAGAGATATTGCTATTTGACTTTCTAAAAAATTGAAAGTATTTTTGATCATCCTGTATAATCTATGATCTCGATATGACCTACGTATGATAAGCCAGACTTTTCCTAATCTTGTAACAAATTTTAAAGTTTAAGGAGGTTATATTATTAAAATAAAATTAATTTAATTGCACCCCTGCATTTAAAAAAAACCAATATCACAAAAACGAATAAAATTAAACGCTTGGTACTATTAACAAACTTAAATTATTTTTTTATGTAGAATCTAAAACCGTCATAAAATATAGGGTGTTCTATTTAAAAAATATAACTTTGATACGTCACACTTGTTTAAGACACCCTGTATAGAGTAAAATAATTTTATACTGGTGGCCTTACCCGACCTGTATATGTTTCACTGTAATTTTTTTTTAAAAACCCCATGGTTATCCAGCTACAGACCGTGTCGAATATGGTTGTCCAACGAAGGGTAAACACCCTCGTAATTTCTTTATTTCAAAAGATATTGGAAAACGGTTATTACAAAAGTTGTAGGAATTTTAGAGGAGAATATGAGCAGTTTGCCATGAAAACAATTGAACATCTAATAAAAAATTTATACGAAAAAAATATGGTTATCTTCCTTATTTTAAATAGAACACCCGGTATATTATGTGATTTTTGGATTGTCTAGAAAATTCTAAACCTTTTCATATAGGGTGTTACATGTCTTAAGTTAAAAGTTTCGGAGCAATGGACAATTGAAAATCAGTAAAATGTCTTATAGCTTATTCTATTAAATAGGCTGAAATGCAAAAAATGTCAACAATGGGACACGTGCTCCAACAGTGGCGTTTGGTTGCCGTGCAGCGAGTGGATCAAACAGTCGTCAAACTTTTGATAGTTTCCTTGTCAAAGAATATTCTTCTACTATAACTATTTGTTGAAATGAACAGAAACACGCGTTACTCAAAAGATGCTCTGTGCCATATTTTTGTATAACAAGCAACCCACGCTTTTTCACAATAATACTAGTATTTTTTGTTCACCATTATTTTCTGTTCACGTGTCCCATTGTTGACATTTTTTGCATTTCAGCCTATTTATTAGAATAAGCTATAAGACATTTTACTGATTTTCAATTGTCCATTGCTCCGAAACTTTTAACTTTAGACATGTAACACCCTATATGAAAAAGGTTTAGAATTTTTCTAGACAATCCAAAAATCACATAATATACCGGGTGTTCCATTTAAAATAGGAAAGATAACCATATTTTTTTCGTATAAATTTTTTATTAGATGTTCAATTGTTTTCATGGCAAACTGCTCATATTCTCCTCTAAAATTCCTACAACTTTTGTATAAACCGTTTTTCAATATCTTTTGAAATAAAGAAATTACAAGGGTGTTTACCCTTCGTTGGACAACCCTGTACATAGTTTAGTTGTTGCTTTTATAGGTTATTACTTATTACTTGCATACATTTTCGTACCGCAACAATGTTGATTTAAGGTGTAAATTTAATAAATAGCTTCAGCTTTATCAGTCCATATTGCTTTTACTAAATGAGTAAAGCGAGGAGACTTCGCGGCTCATAAAATTCTCATAATCTCTATTTTAGAGCCATTTTAAAACACATCTTTCTTCTGTTATAAGAAATGATTTTAAAAGTTATGTGGTCATAAAAAATCAACTCTTTGAAATAACATAGTAATAAGTATGAGTTATTTTAACGCTTTTAACTATACCAGGTAACAACAAAATTAGCAGCAAACCTTTTATTTCTCTAAGTATAAAAAATACTCCTACACTTAAGGATCCAAACATTTCAGAAATTATTTATTTTCAATAATAATGCAATTCGTATAAAGTAAATTTTAGGTATACCGGGTGACACAAAGTGTCGGTAACCCCGACCTCCCCGCCCCCCCAATTTTCCATGTTTTTGTAGTTCTCAAAAAAGACTTATGGAAATAGTGCAGTAGTATCATTATAGAATAAATTAGCAGTTTTTGTCATTATCATGAACTTAAAATCACTTCCGGTTTATCCGGGAAGTACCCTAAACCTTCTTATTTAAAATTCTAGTACCAACTTTTTTTTCATTTTTGTATTGGCTATAAAATTCTCTTTTAGTGATATATCATACATGTATTATACAGGATGTTTCTTTTTAAAATGGCGACCTAGTGTTCAACATTGGCAGGTGCATATACAGAGTGATCAAACTTAAGTCGGCACTATTGCTAACTTCTTTATTATTGAAGATATATAATCAGTTAAATTAGTAAAATTACAAATCAAAATCTAAAAAATACTGTCCATTTTATCTACCACGCTTTACTTAGTGCTTATAGCTTAGAGCTGTAGGCCTATTGGAAATTTAACAAATCTTTTGGATTTGGATAGCCATATTTGCAAAACCATAAGAAATAGACATAGCAAATGTAGTATTTTCGTAAAGCTCTTTAAACTATATTTAACGATGACGCAATATAGAGGGTGTTCCATTTAAATAGTGCCAGTTTTCTATCAAATTTCCGAGGATGGCCATAGTTCCGAAACTAGTAAAAATTGAATATATCACATGTGGACTTTTTAAAGATCTTTGGTAGATCTTTCAAATGGTGATATAATATATCGGGTGTTTTATTTAAGAAAAGTACATTTTTGCAGTAAATCGAAACCCGGTGTTCAATTGTTTTTCTGTTGGCAGCAGGTTAATCAGCGAAAAAATACTACAACTTCACTAATGGCGGAGTTCCATTTTTGCCGCGTAGGCTATTAATTTTTACGCCTCTTATTTTAACATTTTAGGTTTTGAATTGGGAACAAAAATTTTAAAGAGCAAGAAAAAAGGTCCTCTCTGCCATTTTCTACTACCAACACAAAATAAACACTTTTGTACAATCGGGCATAAAATACAATTTTACACCCCCATTTGAAGCCGTAAAATTGCACTTTTACGCCCTAGGGCAAAAAGTATCAAAACGCACGCATTTATAAATTTATAAAACAATAATTAAATTAAATACTGCCTCATTATTTTTTGGAAAGCAACAATTTATTTAATTAAACATATGTTAAAAGTATACTGATAACAATTTTAAACATTAAAAGCTGATAAATTTTCTCCTAACTACAGAGAATGCTTGTATATTAATTTCAGTAGTACAAAAATATTGTTTGCACCTCTGGCGTAAAGCACTCTTAAGCCCACAGCTGTGGGCGTAAAAGTGCTATTTTACGCCCTTGGTACAAAAAATAACTATTATGGAGGTAATCTGCCGCCCACTAAAAATTTGCCGCCCTAGGCTACAGCCTACTCAGCCTGCTGGTAAATCCAGCACTGAACTTCACTAACCGGCTTTGTATCTCCAATAATAAAGAAGCTATAGTGCCATCTTAAGTTTAATCACCCTGTATAAGTTTAATTTTTCAAGATATTTTTATAATATAATGTTAAAAATTGTATTTTAAATTTAATATTAAAATGAAAATTATATATATTTTTACTACAATACATTTAACCTTCAACATAAATACATAGTTTTGTAGCTACATGTTGCTTTTATAAGTTATTATTTACCGTATTACCTTTTCGTGTCGCAAAAATGTTGTTTTCAGGTGTAAATATAAGAAATGACTTCAGCTTTATCAGTACATATTGCTCTAACTAAATAAGTAAAGCGTGGAGACTTCGCGGCTCATAAAATTCTTATAAAGCTCTTTAAACTCACATAATCTCTATTTTAGAGAAACATTTTTCTTTTGGTATAAAAAGTAATTTAATATTTTTTATAAAATTTAAATAAAGAATAAAAACTCTTTGAATTAACATAATATTAAGTACCAATTTGTTTTACGCCTAGAATTTTACCGGGTGGCAACAAAAATTTTATTTTTAAAAATAGAATAGATGATAGCAAAAAAAAACATTTATTTTTGTCAAGTACGGCTTTTAATTTGGCTTCTGGTTAGCCCTGACGGCAAATTGCAGCGTCATAACCAACTACACCATAAATTCTACACTACAGCAACAGTATGGTTAGAATAGGAAAAATACAAAATCGTTAATATTTTAAAACCTTTAAATTTTTAAAATCGACATTCTTACACAAACTTACATATATTTTTAATGTCTTGAGAATAAGGTATTAGAGATCAAGATCGTTTGACTAGGTAAGGTTCGCCTCATTACGTCACATATGTACCGCACTGCTGGTTCCTTGGCGCCAACAAGGATGTCTAGACGGATAATACTATGAGGGCGAAAGAGCGCGATATACAATCTTTAAAAATCAGCTAGAATAATCATTGTTAAATAATTTATTAATAGGAAATAAAGAAATTACGGTAACAACTCGAATTAACAGTATTTAAAAGTATTTCTTCAATATTGACAAAAACACAAACTACACTGTTAAAAACTTCATTAAATAATGAGCAAAATACATATGTGACGTATGGTCCGCCATGTTGCAAGGCTTACGAGGCAACCTTACCTGGTCAAACGATCTTGATTAGACATTTCCATTTAAAAATTGACTGTTAAGATTTTTGTCGATATAATTTTAATAAAATTTTCTTGACCACCCTGTATTTATTAATTGGTAAAATACAGTCTACTAAAGGGGTCCTTCTTTGCAAAGAATCTAACCTTAATTGCTATTAAAAGTAATCAAGACTTTTCTTTAAAAATGTTGATTTTTTTTTTTTCTTTTTTATCCTTGACAATCCATGAAGGCTGAAAGCCTAAATACTAACGTACCGTGGTGTTCAAGCAAGGTAAGAGAAAGTTTGTTAACACGGGACCTCAAAACTTGAAGATTTGGGGGAGAAGGAAAGACCTCCGCTGGCAGTAGGTTCCACAGTCTAGAAATTCTAGGGATAAAAGAACGAACGAAATGGAAGTTCGGGGCCGTCCAATTGGACCGTATAGGCATGCATACGTGGGGCACCACGAGTTTCTCTGTTAGAGCTGCAAGAGGAGGAACTATACTTGATAATTCGTTGGTTATAAAATGGATTGCAAACGTCATTTTTGACTAAAATTTAAAATAAGTCAAAAACGGTGGGACTTGTGTATAGGGACTCTATACATAAAATTTGTTCAGAATTTTATGCATAATCTAACAAGTAAATTATAAATAGGCGGTTTTATTTAAAATACGGAAGTTGACATTAAATTTGGGTATAACCGGAAGTGCTAAAATTGTCAAGAATATTTTAGTTGTATGTCCCCAGTGGACGTTAACATGATGCCACAAATTTTCAAAATTTTCCAAGGCCTACTTTTGGAGAAATCGATCGCAGCAGCTTCTCGTGGGACACCCTGTACTTTATTTTTGGGTCTAATACTTTTTTTTTTGAGTGGTGTTGTTCAATACATAAGGAGTTATTTTAAATCACATAAATAAAAAAATAGAATTTAATAAAATTAGTTTTTATTTGTCTTTTCTCCTAAAGCCTCGATACACCTCCAAGTAATATAATCCAATTAAATTCAAGATATTTATTATTAAAAATAATAATTAAAGGTTCCAAAGAAAAAATCAGAAATACAATTTCTTGGGTATTAGTGGGAGTATATTGTCTTTACATCATTTTTCTCGTATTTCGTGGGCGAAGTTTCTAGATAAATGAATAATGAATTTTTTTCTGCATTTATTTAAGATTTTTTATTCCTCGATTTTCTCTTTTGTTATAATAATTAGCCAATTATATTTTTTGTCAATTTTTGTGTTTTTCTTATGCTTCTTTTCAGTGCCGGACCAATGTGAAGCCTTGAAGCAGGTCACACAGTGCTTCTTTAAATATTAAATTTTCCAGGGTTTGTCTTGCATTTCTACGCGACCCAATTTGTTTAATGTTTTTATTTTATTATAGGAATAACCTAGAAAATTGGTTAATTTATACTTTTAAAACCCTGACACCTCACGTATATCTTTATTTAGCAAAATTCCCAATGTTATAACCTAATTAAAATGTATACTTATTTTAAAATTCTAAAATTATATATATTTTAAATTCTCAAAATGTATACTGTTTTATACTAGGTGTTCACAATATTTTTATTAAAATTATAGGTATTTGACCAAATGATCATATCCTAAAAATCATAGATTTGTATGTCCACGCATCGTTGAAATATATCGCATTAATATAAAGACAAAGTGTAGGTAGTATATTAAAGAAGTTGGTTGCGATTTTTCTTAAATTGCAAGAATTACAAAAAAAAATATCAGTCCTATACAGGCATGTCTACTTAAGTTCGCACCACTTTTTGTCCATTAATTTTACGAAAAAAGTTATTCTTTATAAAGGAAAAGTTCTGCATGGTCTTAAACCCAAAGTGCTATCATCAGATATTAATTTTACAGTGAATACATACGAGGGTATATCAAAGCATGTATAGGGATGCATACGCGCGGCACCACGAGTTTCTCTGTTGGGAGCTGCAAGAGGAGGGACTATACTGGATAATTCGTCGGAGCAAAAGCCGTAAAAGTATCTTATAGAAGAGCGATAGGAATCTCCCGCAGCTCGACGATGGGCAAGAGAAGGGGGGAGTCTTTGAGTAAGTAAAGGATCATTAATAAGACGAACAGCCCTTCTTTGAATGGCATCAAGAATGCTGAGGGTTGTAGGGGATGCCATTCCCCAGACATGAGAACAATATTCCAGAGAGGGTCGAATTTGGGACACATACAAAGTGTATAAATTGGAAGGAGAAAAAATACTTTTGGCTCGGAAAAAGAAATCCAAGCTTTTTGAAGCCGCGGTGGCTATAGATACAATGTGTTTATGCCAGTTAAGGTTATTCTCAAATGTGACGCCCACAAGGTTAAATGTGTCCCCGCTCTGCAAAACCTGGCCACTCATAAGCAAAGGATGAGTGTTTGATGATTTTTCGCGACAAGGAACATGATTGTGTTTTGGATGCATTAAATTGAACGAGATTTTTGGCGCCCCAATCCAATATCAAGTGAGATCCTGTGAAAGAGATATCTGCATCGCTCTGCGTTTGCTTTCAAGTCGGGTTGAGAGATTGGTTTGGGAACCTGAAAAGTGGAGTGAAGGGTACTATCGTCAGCATAACTATGAATGGGATTGGTTGTGGAAGAAAGAAGGTCGTTGATGTGAAGAAGAAACAAAGTTGGTGCTAGTACTGAACCCTCAATATTTACATATTCTCTCATTTTGACCCTAAAATAGTATTTTATAACACAGAGACCATAAGGCTGATATTTTTACGAATGGGAAGTTTGACAGCACAAGCCGTAAGGCGAGTTCGGCAATCTATGAGTAAAAAAGACCTGTATGCATGTGTTACACACTATATTTTTCCACGACCGATAAAAATTTCAAACACCAGTTTATACAAGGCTTTATTTATTTAACCTTATTAGTTTTAATTTTTGCAGCACAGCCATTATATTGTAACAAAAAATCATAGCCTCCTTATTTTTTTAAGAGACAAATATCTCTCTTTATAACTGTGGCGTGATTTAATTTAAGAAAATTTGTATGTACTTACTTTTGTAGAAATACTAACTAAAACAGTATAAATTCCTTTTAAGTTTCTGGGTCATCCAAATTCACTTAATTACTATTGATGCTAAATACTTTTAGTGAAAATTCCACACCACTGTTTTTTGACCAATCAATGTGTAGTTTTTGGTTGCTATCATGACAACACACTAATTTTTTTTTCTCCTGCCTGGGGTACCCTTGGTTAATTATAGTGGATTACATCATTGAATTTGTTTTAATCATGCGTCTTTCACACATAATTAAAGAAAATGTTATTTTGTACCAGTTGTAGTATTTCAGACATAACATAATATAAAATAATGTAATGTTTTAAGACCCTAAATGACAATTTTATACAACTACAGTTGGTAAAATAATATCAGAAGACTGGAAGTACTAGACATGAAGTGAAGAGCAAACGAAAGCAAGGTGTGGGTCTAAAAGAATTAAAATAAACTATTTTTGCCAACTGTCGTAGTATAAGGCATATATAATATAAAAGAATAAACAATGATAGGCTCTAAATTACATATATTTGCAACTACAATTGGTAAAATGAAAAACATTAATTTTATAGTAAAATTTTAAAGCTGGTGTCAAAGTAACAAAGATTAATTTTAAAGAATAATATTTAACACAAACTTGGTGTGAAATTTTCTTACCGAATACCACACGTGCTTAGATTATTCGGGAAAGTTAGTACTAGTGGTATTTTAGGTGAAAATTTTATACCTGTTGTTTACAGCCAATAAAATGCCTTGATTTTAACAAGTTGCTATGACGACAACTTGAATTTTTCGAAAATTTTTTTGATCGCGAGACCTTGCTGCAAAATTAATACGTGATAATTTCCCTGGCTGGACAGCTGTCACGTGCAATGCCAAAATAACAGAATTTAAAAGAATTTAAAAATAATTCTCTACCTTCACAACTGATTCCCTTGTATTTATTCGAGTTCTTCCTTTTCATGTTAAATCCCCAATCCTCCAAAATTTCAGCTGAGCTCTACTACAGAGCTTAGTTCTTTAATTTGTTATTTCCTTTACAAAAATGTCAAAAATTGTTTTCTTATAGTTGACTTGGATCTCTTGGTATTATGCCAATCCTCTGTACATGTTGTGCATTTTTAAGGAAATAAAATTCTATCTTTCTATCTATCTATCTATTAAATTATCCACCTTAGCTTGTTATTTATTGACTATCTTGGCCAAAGCGCAACATTTTCTTTTATTTTTATCAATAATTAAATTTCACCAAGTACGCATTTCAAAGTTGACAAATAAACTAGTAAAAAAATTGTTGTCTGTCAAAAGTTGCATTTTCTTTTAAAATAATTTTTAGCATAAAAGTTTCTTATCAAATCTCCCGCGAGCTTAAATTATTCTCTGTAAATTTTTTTTCCCGTCGCTGAATTTTTTAAAGAAAATTTGCACCTTCAAAAAAATATTCCGAAATAATTTAAGCACTAGAATATAATAAGTAAAACTATAATTGTCTTTGATAATTTCTAATAAATTTATTCGCAAACTGTCAAATTTTAAAACAAGTGACACATAAACTAAAAGAAATAATGACAAAATCAAAAGTAACTTGACCATTTGGTTTCGTTGATGTCGCGTTTACTGTTACATTGCATAAATTCATATTTAAGTTTATTGTAGTAGGCAAGAAAACAAAACACTAATACAAAGTGTGAAAAAAGCTTTAATGTAAGTTATAAAAGTTACTTTTATTAACACTTTATGTAGTGTACTAGAATGGAGTACTTTACCTTCAAGTTAACGATTAAAAACAGCATTTTTGTTAACGGTCGTGGAATAGTTATTTTCATAAAAAATAAGCAAAGTGATTAAAGTTATAAAAAAACCCCTGCTTCGCGTCGTTCGTCTAACTGCTTTGCGTGCGGGAAAAGACACTTTGTGGAAGTGTTAGGGTTTAATATTTTTCTATGGAGTATCTTAGAAGAAGTAAAAACATATGATTTTTTTATTTTAATATTTCTCAACGTCAGATCGTATTTGTAAGTTTTGACTTTTATTGGTTGTTGCAATATACAGGGTGGCCCACCATATTCGACACGGTCTGTAGCTGGATAACCATGGGGTTTTTTAAAAAAGTAATAACTGAAACATATACAGGTCGGATTAAACCACAGTATAAATTATTTTACTCTATACAGGGTGTCTCAAAAAAGTGTGATGTATCAAAAGTTATATTTTTTAAATGGAACACCCTATATTTTATGACGGTTTTAGATTCTACATAAAAATAATTTAAGTTTGTTAATAGTACCCAGTGTCTAATTTTATTCGTTTTTGTGATATTTGATTTTTTCAAAATGCAGGGGTGCAATTAAATTAATTTTATTTTAACAATATAAACTCCTTAAACTTTTAAAATTTGTTACAAGATTAGGAAAAGTCTGCACCTTATCATACGTAGGTCATATCGAGATCATAGATTATACAGAGTGATCAAAAAATAATTTAAATTTTTTAGAAAGTCAAAAAGCAATATCTCTCTTATTTTAAATGGAAACATCCTGTATTTTTTTACACCACATGATATTTTGATCACCCTGTACAATATTTGATTTTGATTTGACCTACGTATGATATGGCAGACTTTTCTAATCTTGTTACACATTTAAAGTTTTTAAATTATTAAAGTGTTAAGTAAATCAATTTAATTTTACCTTTGCATTTTTTAAAAAAATCAAATATCACAAAAGCAAATAAATTAGACACTTGGTACTATAAACAAACTTAAGTTATTTTTTAAAGTAGAATCCAAAACCGTCATAAAATATAGGGTGTTCTATTTAAAAAATATAACTTTGATACGTCACACTTTTTGAGACATCCTGTATAGACTAAAATAATTTTATACTGTGGTCTTATATACTGATTCCTAAGTGAGTATGTTGGGAAACTAGAAACATGTGATTTTTACTTTTTTAATAGCTCTCAACGGTCATCCAGCATTCAGTACCGTGTCAGACTTTTATTTCGTGGCCGCACTGTACAATACCAGTTACATTTTTTAATGTCAGATTGCGTGCGCAAAGTTTAACTTAATATTATTGCTTAGGCAGTATAAAAAAGAGGTGGAAACTGGGATATTAAAAATATTATAACCCTTAGCAAGAATTTGCGAAAAGAACAACAAAAGTTAAAATCAAATAAATTACAAAACTAAATAAAGTAATTCCAACAGCCTATAATTTCGTAATTTAAGTATATTAAAAACAAATTTTATATAAGCACAATAAGTCACGGATTTAAATAAAGCATTGTCTTATTGTATAATAAATTTAATAAACATGACTGCGTCTATTAAGATTGCTATGAATAAAGAGCTTCATTCAATTTTAAACAAAAAAACTTTTATTTTTTGTTTAAAAGGAGTATTTGAATGTTTTTTTACTTTATTTTTTCTTATCTTTGGACAACCCACGAAGGCTAAAATCATAAATACTAACGTACCGTGGGTGTCTTAAGCGAAGTAAGGAGGAGTTTGGTTGACACAGGACTTAAATACTTGAAGATTTGGGGAGAAAGGAAAGACCTCCGCGGACAGCAGGTTTCACATTCTAGAAACTCTTAGAATAAAAGAACGCAAAAAGTGGAAAGTTCGGGGCCTGTCCAGTTGGACCGTATAGGGATGCATACTTTAAATAAATGTACCAAATTTTATCCAAATCGCCCTAAGCATATTAAAAATAAAAAAAAAACGTTTTTTTTCTTAAATCTTAACGCCCTGTATCTCAGTAAGGAAGCAACTCGGACATATGTTTATAATAACTTTTTTCATAAAGTAACATAAGGAATCAAACCTTAAAGTTTGATCCCATAGTTCTGAAACACCCTGTACATTTGGTTACAAATGCACCTTTTTTGCTGAGAAAAATACATACTAAGTAAATGATGCCCGAAATTGTGTAGGGAGACTTTTGTGCCGAGTGTATATTTCATTTTTAAGTCTAACTACCAAATATTTTTCTGCCCGAGGGGCATTTTGACCTTTGCCTGGTGGGCCAAATGGCCCCCACTTCGACACTGCTGTATATTGCTTTTTCCTACGACCACTTGTGAAAATAGCAAATAGCACACTGGTTTCATGCATAGAAAATGCGTTATATCACACTAGTGTTGCAAAGTACTTTACAGCACTAGTGTTGTAAAGTACTTTACAACACTCGTGTGATATATATAATGCTGTCATTCTAAAAACTGCTAATGGTTTTGCAAGTGACATATTTATTGTAGTGACAGTAAAAAGAACTTTTACTTACCATAAACAGTAGAACTCAAATTAGCGGAAATCATCTTATTAACGTTAAGTTACTACACAGTAAAAGCTTTCTTCTAATATTAAAAAGAGTAATAATAAAATCTCCGAAAAAATAAAAACATAAACAAAAATAGACATAAACACAAAAACAAGTTTCACTGAGGGCACACTCAGTGGCACAGTGTTGTCAGGTAAGTAGATCAAATTAAAATGCTCCCTCCTACCTTTAAGCACGCACTTAAGAGAGGCAGCCTTGCCGCTTGACCGTTCGACCTAAAGCGCCAGAGAAAAACTTCTATAGATCAAATTCCTTTTCCTCTGTCTTCGTGTACTCAAACAACTAGGTAAATCTTTTTTTTTTAATCCCTTAATTAAACCTGAGGCTAATACACACTTTATAAATCCACTTTCTTTTATCCATTCATAAATAGAATCAGACCCTTCCGACGTTGCCAAATGCTTTCCATATTTTGCATGGTATAACTGACGTTTAGTAGTCGTTTTTTTCTTACTTTTAGGACTTTTGGTTATGCATTTACGATTTTCATATTTTTTATATTTTTTCTCAAAAATATGAGGAAAGAATGTGATTTTTACTTAATTTTACATGTGATGTTCAGTTTCATTAACTCGTTTTTCACTCCCCGATCCCGTAAGTTTGTTTACGGATATTTTTTAAAACGGAATGTTTTGGATATGCGCCACTTACATTTTATTTAGAAGAATGTCTAAAATATCTAAGTATCCATAATTTTTAAAAAACCCTTAAAATAGCAGAAAACCGTATTAAACTATTACCGTTATAACCTAACCAAACCATACAATTTTTATTAGGTGAGGGCCTTTTTAAATTCAAAAATGATAAAAGTTGTATAATGCTTCTAGATAGGTGATTTTTGATGTAAAAATATTGTCAAAATAGTATGATATAGGAGTGAGGAAAAGTACATATCACACTAGTGTTACAAAGTAAAAATCACCTTACTGTTGAAAAGTTCTCAATTGTTTTTTATTTTTTCTGTAAAGACAAACTTTAATTTCTTTTTCGGGAATAATTTGTGGTCGTAGGAAAAATAGTGTACAGTACCCATGTAAAAATGACTTTCTTACACTCGTGGGTTTGTTAAACTCGGCTAACGCCTCGTGCTACAATATTCCCACTCGTGTGAAATTAGTCATTTTCCACACTTATAATGTAATATACCTACTATTCCCACTAACACACCCACCACACAATATATCATAGTTCTCTTATTTCGCTTATATTCAAAGGGATTTGTCTCACGTTTGGGGATTTAACAATCCGCCATTATATTTCCATTTTCCACTATAGCTCTTCTAAATTTAGGTACATTGCTGGTAAAATCTTTAGCAGGTTGTGTTTCAAACTGCACTGTAATTATCAGAAATTAATTTTAATAATAAAGAAAATGCCGCTTAAGCAAAATGTTGCAACGTACGTCTTGTAAAATGGATAAATTTCTCCATTAATATAAGATGTATTGCGAAGAAATTTCTTTCATAAAGTTTCAAAGCCAGAGCATACCCAATTTTCTTTTAAAAAGTTTTTGTATTTGCGGCCCGACGAAAATTAAATTTCCTAATTAAACTTTTTTTATTTACACGCACTAATGTATGTTTTCAAAAAATATTTTTTTTATCCTTGGACAATCCACGAAGGCTGAAAGCCTAAATACTAACGTACCGTGGGTGTCTTAAGCACGGTAAGAGGAAGTTTGTTAACACGGGACTTAAAAACTTGAAGATTTGGGGAGGAAGGAAAGACCTCCGCTGGCAGTAGGTTCCACAGTCTAGAAACTCTAGAGATAAAAGAACGAACGAAATGGGAAGTTCGGGGCCTGTCCAATTGAACCGTATAGGAATGAATACGCGCGGCACCACGAGTTTCTCTGTTGGGAGCTGCAAGAGGAGGGACTATACTGGATAATTCGTCGGAACAGAAGCCGTAAAAGTATCTATAGAAGAGCGATAGATCTCCCACAGCTTGACGATGGGCAAGAGAAGAAAGTCTTTGAGTAAGTAAAGGATCATTAATAAGACGAACAGCCCTTCTTTGAATGGCATCAAGAATGCTGAGGGTTGTAGGGGATGCGATTCCCCAGACATGAGAACAATATTCCAGAGAGGGTCGAATTTGGGACACATACAAAGTGTATAAATTGGAAGGAGAAAAATACTTTTTGGCTCGGAAAAGAATTCCAAGCTTTTTGAAGCCGCGGTGGCTATAGATACAATGTGTTTATGCCAGTTAAGGTTATTCTCAAATGTGACGCCCACAAGGTTAAATGTGTCCCCGCTCTGCAAAACCTGGTCACTCATAAGCAAAGGATGAGTGTTTGATGATTTTTTTCGCGACAAGGAACATGACTGTGTTTTGGATGCATTAAATTGAACGAGATTTTTAGCGCCCCAATCCAATATCAAATTGATATCATGTGAAAGAGATATCTGCATCGCCCTGCGTTTGCTTTCCAAGTCGGGTTGAGAGATTGGTTTGGGAACCTGAAAAGTGGAGTGAAGGGTACTATCGTCAGCATAACTATGAATGGGATTGGTTGTGGAAGAAAGAAGGTCGTTGATGTGAAGAAGAAACAAAGTTGGTGCTAGTACTGAACCCTGAGGCACTCCAGCATTAATTTCGTGAAAGCTTGAAGAGTGGCCATCAACAATGACTGATATACGTCGATTAGAAAGATAACTGGAGAGCCAAGAGCAGAGTTTAGTTGGAAGAATGTAGGAGGGAAGTTTATTAAGAAGTGCGTCATGCCAGACTTGGTCGAAAGCTTTAGATATATCAAGAGCAATGATCTGGGACTCACCTAGGAACTCAAGAGACTTATTCCAGGTGTGTGAAACGAAGGAAAGAAGATCTGCTGTAGATCTCTTGTGACGAAATCCGTACCTAAAATAATATCAAGCGAGTTAGAAGTGCCTGCCTAAATTAAAAACACTTCGTATGAATCAAATTAGTTATGATTTACCACTGAACTTATTTCAAAATTAAAATTGAGAGGTATAATCAGAATTATTCCATCTCTTTTATTTTTCGCTATACCCCTCGAGGTCAACATAAAAGCGCCATCCCGTACAGTTACAATTTCTCACACTTAATTTCCATCGATCAAAAAGGTCCAATTACATGGCCCGCAAACAATCCAGCCCAAACATTAACTTTTTTGGGAATTGTGTATGCAGTTCTTCATACCATTTTGGGTTATTTTGCGCCCAGTAGCGGTTATTTTGCTTATTGATCATTCCGTGTAAGGTAAAGGTGGCTTCCTTCGAAAACACAATATTGTTTGAAAAATGCTGGTTCTCTTCAATCTTTCTAGTCATTATTTCGCAAAATTCTAGCCTGCGGTCACAGTCAACATCAAAAAGTTCTTGTACAACATTAACTTTATATGGATGCATTTTCTGACTATAAGAATGGTTTGTACAGATTTTTGATCAAGTTCATGGTCTAAAGCAAGCTGATTGGTGGATTGTTTGGGATTTTCTTCTAGCGCAAGCAGAATATCTAATTTTGTCTCCTCGAAGGTAGCAGTCCTAGGTCTTCCACATCGTGGCCGATTTTTTACACTACCAGTCGTTCTGTAACTTTGGACAGTTCGAAAACTGCATTTTTTTAATGTGCCTGTCTGGATGCAAATTATTGTAAATAGCACATACCCCCTGATATGATCTCTGTTTATCACCACACCCCCTTAAAATTAAAATATCAATTCTCCCTGTTTCAGTAAGTAGAAAGGCCATGCTATTTTCTTTTTGCATATTTCTGTCAGAATTTGACTTTCAGATGTTAAACTATGGATTACTTATTAGTAACTAGTTATTTGTTGCTCAGGTAAATACGGCTATCGGCTATGTTCGAATATCGCATTGGTATCCGTAATTATTAGATATGTCGTTTTCTAGGAAACTAGTAAGTATAGGTATAACATATGGTTAACAAAAAATGCTAAAAATAGAGTCAGCAATCAAAATTAATAATAATATACAGGGTGTTCCATTTAAAAAACATATCTATGATTCTCTACAACTTTGTGGGAGACCCTGTAGATTTTAATTTATCATAGATATGTAGATTTTTAACAGCCCTACAACATTTATATAAAACATTTTTGGTAACTCTTGTATATTTTGAGATAATCGACCGTTCAGGTAATTTTTCCTAACACTGTATATACCATCAAATAAATAAATCCACCGAGCCAATACAGAACATATCTTCAATTTAAAATTACAGTTTCACACTGCACACAGTTGAAACTAAATTTAGTCCTATAGCCACATTTAAACCATCTTCTTTGTCTATTGTGTTAATGGATTACGTGGGTATTTGTTAAAAGCAAGACAATTGTTATTTAATTAATTCCACCATATTAAATGTTAAAATTATCATACAAATACACCAACGGGCATTAAATATTTCAATTATTGGGTTTTACTATATAGATTTCAATTAAACAATTATACACATAAGTTTAATGGGGCATAATATTAGGTATTTATATTTTGTTTAATAATACGCTGCATTATTTAACTATTATAAATTATATCCAACCACAAAATTACATTGCGGATTTCTCATTATTGAAAAGAGAAATAATATTTTATATTAACAAAAAATATTACCATCTATCTATCTATGTAACGGAATCTTTGAGCCTAATTTTTACCAACTTCCAGCGATTCAATTTCTTTGAAACTTTGCACACGTATCAAGGACCGATGACAATGCAATAATTTAAAAACAGTATCCCGTTATCCTGATTAGGACCGCCAGGATAAATAAATGTCCTACATGATCCTCTGTGTCTCTTGACAAAATGGCGAAGGAATTTTTTAGTGAATAAACTGGAGCATTTATTTTTAAAAAACTAATTGATATATCGAACTAAAAAATGAAAAATAAATAATAGTTTAAAAAAACTAAAAAAACACGCTTTTATATGCAACCGAACTAAAAATTAGAAAATAATTTTTCATTACAAAGAGTTTGTCACTTCAGAGTAAAAAGCGTGGGGTGCATTAATATATTATTTGTTCATAACTTATTCTCCTCATAGATATTTGCAAATAGAATAATTATAACATATAATATATTAAGCACCCACGCTTTTACTCTGAAGTGACAAACTCTTTGTAATGAAAAATTATTTTTCTAATTTTTAGTTCAGTTGCATATAAAAGATACATTAGATAATTAATTGTGCATGTTGCCTTATTAAGCTCGGGAATTATCAATACGGGCCCTATTTAAATAGTGCTTGTACCCATAATTTAGGTTATTGCAAAACATGTTGACAGTACCATTAACCTAAAAAAAGGTGGAAAAATTTTTTAGAAGTTTTTCTATATTGTTTTGTGTTGTAGGGTTTTGTTTTTACACAATTACACAAAAACATTTGAAAAAGCAAGGTGTTACATGTATGCTTACTTCTAAAACCTTTTCGATTTTGTGATCGGCAGCCGTCTCGGGTATACGAACAGTCTCCCGAGGTTAAAATAAGACCAAAACAAGGTAGGACCTAAAACCGACATAAACAAAGCCAGGCACGATACTTATTAAGGGAGTCCTATATCCTACCACGCACTCTGCGCAAGCCCAACAAATCGGAAAGACCCGTCAATTTTATTTGTAAGGGGGACACTTAAAATGAATATTTTTAGCCTTCTTGTTTCAACCCCCTAGGAGGGGGTAGATGTCACCCATAGAATATTAAATGGGAATGGGGGTCAAGTGATACATCATTTTAAAGCTCCTGACGAGTACTTTATAACCCTAGAATATGAAGTCAATATCTTCACCTATAACAAAATGGCGGTACTTTAAAAATTACCTAAATACCTGATTTGGATGGCCATATTTCCGAAACTAATAAAGTTAGATGTACCTAATGTGGTGTTTTCTTAAAGCTCTTTTAAAGGTCTTTTTAATGGTAAAATAATATACAGGGTTCTTAAATAAAAAAATATGTACTTTTTCTTCTACCCTGTATATTACTACCAGTATCACCATTAAAAGAGTAAACCATTTAACATATTAATTGTGTATAAATATTTAAAAAGTTTGTTGGTTATGTTTGAAATATGGGCCACACACTCAATTAAAATATCGGCATCTTCGGACCATGTTAAGTTTTTATTTATTTTGTAGAGAAAAATATCTCGAACATTTAAAAAATATATAAGCTGCTTTCTGATGATGTCAAAGGCAAGATATGGATGCTTTGCATTACGTGCGACAGTTTTTCGCACAAAGTCTGTGTGTGTAAACACTGAGCGCGTTAAATATAGATATGCGAATATTGTAAATAATTTTTTCCAAGAACGTTAAAAAAATCCGTTTTTTTAATCATTAATATGAAGGTAAAGTACTCCACTCTAGTACACTACAAAAAGTATTAAAAAAAGTAACTTTTTTTTAACGCTCCGAAGATTTTTTCACACTTTGAATTAGTGTTTTGTTTTCATGCCTACTACAATAAACGTAAATATCAATTTATGCAATGTAACAGTACACGCGACATTAACTGAGCCAATCGGTCAAGTTGCCTTTTATTGCCGATTATTTCTTTTAGTTCATGTGTCACTAGTTTTAACATTTGACAGTTGGCAAATAAATTTAATAGAAATTATTTAAAATTAACAATAATAATGAATTTGGAGGACTAGAAAATTGAATAGGAATTTATACTGTTTTAGTATTATTTCTACAAAAAGTAAGTATATACAATTTTCTAAAATTAAATCATAAAGGCATAGTTATGAAGAGGATAATTGTCTTTTAAAAAATAACGAGAGGAGGCTAGGATTTTTGTTGCAATATAATGGCTGTGCTGCAAAAATTAATATTATTGGCTTTAAGAAAATAAAACATGTATAAACTGGTAATTTGGAAAAATTTTCTACGTTCGTAGAAAAAATATAGTATGTAACACATGCATAAAGTGTCTTTTTACTCATGGGATTGACGGCTCGTGCTGTCAAACATCCCATTCGTAAAAAAGCATTACTTTATGCACTTGTTACATAAATTACTATTCTTTTATTCGAAAACATATTTTTGTTACTTCTAAATTATTAAATGTTTTAGAGTTCTTTTTAGTTCTGGTTATGTGGCTTTTATTTCCTTTATTTAAACTGCAAATTTATAATGAAGAATTAAAAAAATATTTTTTATATTTAATATATAATAAATAATTATATGTAATCATTTGTTAATAAATATTTATAATATTAGTCAAAAATAAGAATATGAATTAAAAACACAAAAATGGCCCAATTTTCTGACCTTTTTCTTTACGGTATATATTAGAAAAATTGAATAAATTTCATAATAAAAAAATGGGGACATTTTCGGAAAAACGCTCAGACACTTTAATTGACTTTTTAGTTAGACAATTTTTTTAATAAACAGAAAATGTACAGGGTGAGTCATGTAACAACGGTGGCCAATACCAACTTTCTTAGTTTAAATATAACACCTTATATATTTACTTTTTGGTTTTGATGAAATTTTTTAAGATTTATTGCAAAAACTAAGATTAAAACAAAAAAAATTATTTGGCTACAAAAATTTGCTGAAACACACTCAAAACATTGTAAACAACAAAAAAAAACCTAATGTCAATGTGGGAAATGTTAAAAATGCTCGCCGCGAACGTCCTGAAAACATCACAATCTTAAATAATATGATACACATTTACTATAGTCAAGGCAATGAAGCACAAAAGTCCGGAATTTTTTAGGAGGGACGGATCGGAATGCGGTTTGTTGCATTCGCTTACAAAAGTTCTTTGTAATTTGTACCCAATTTCAACTTACACAAACCGGAAGTTGCATTGCTGCAGCCAAAAATGTTTTTTGAGACGTCCTTTGGAAAATTTATTAACTTTGTAGATAAGAGTTAGAACTAGCTTAAGTAAGGAGTTTTCAATGTCGCTTTTACGAATATGATGTTCTAATTGACCCTTTAAACTTGGTGCTCGAGATTTTCTTGAGTTGCTGAATTCAAATATCGCATCGGCAAACAACCCACGGACACTTGGTAAACCCTGTCCTGATCACGGACGTCATCTTTAATAATTTTCCTGACAAGAGTGCCCAAAACAAGCTTAAAATCATTGTGAGGACGTTTTGTGGGGCGCTGAATCCGAATTATATGTTGAAAACGACCCCCGAACCCCTGGTGCACCGGAACGTAGCCTTGAACGCCATCTCCGTGGCTTTTCCTGACAGAATCAAAAGACGAACCAGAAAAGTTATTGCGGTTTTTGCGGGCCGAATCAAAATTTTACGTCGAAAAAGATCCACTGAGCCTCTTTTTTATCGCAACTTGGCCCTGAATGTCGCCTCCGAGGTTTTTCTAAAAACATTTAAAAAAGATGAACCGATAATCGTTATATGTGAAATTTTTAATATTAGTTTAATTATATATAAAGGAAACAAATAAAAAGAATAAATTTTAACCAAAATAAAATTAAAAAATGTATTTAACATTTTATGAAAATTAAAACTTTTATACATTATGTAGAACTATTCTGCTCTTACACAATATAATAAAAGTTAAATGAAATATTTAATATTAAGTTAGTAAATTAATATTTAATATTTCATTATTTTATTTCTTTCAAAGTAATAATAACTTTTATTATATTGTGTAAGAGCAGAATAGTTTTACATAATGTATAAAAGATTTAATTTTCATAAAATGAAATACATTTTTTAATTTTATTCTGGAGAAAAGCCAAATAATATTTTGTTTAAATTTAATCTCCCAGAAAACAAATAAAGCATAAAATAGAATAAATTTTGCTGAGTCTCTTGCGATCGTATCTGTAAAACCTTTGGAGACGACGTTCAAAGGCAGGTTGCGGTGCGCCAGGTGGTCGGGGGTCGTTTTCGACGTAAAATTTTCATTCAACGCCTCAAAAACCTCAATAACAAATTTTTGTACTTTTTTAATTGTGTCAGGAAGAGCCACGAAGATCATGTTCAGTGCACCAGGTGTTCGGGGGTCAGTTTTGATATGGAATTCAAGTGCCGGGTGCCGAAATACTTTTATTATAAAATTAATAATTAAAATGTTTCTCAGTCGGTAAGAACTTCCAAAGGAATGCTGTATAATACGAAATGTTAAATGATGACCATCAACAACCATAGCTATACCTATTTCCTTAAATCAAAGATTTCAATACATTTTTCCGAATTTTGGACACACTGTATAAAGATTATAAATTAATAAATGATAAGTTTGTAAGTCTAATTATTAAACAGTAATAATTTAAAAACCAAAATACGTGACATAAGTTAAACCAACACACTGTTATGTAATATATTCGATAAAACGAAATTGGATAACCCGTTTAAATTTAATCAAAAGTTTTGTATTTGGCCAACGCTTAATCACAAATTCTAACTTTGTTGATGTATTTGAAATTTATATGTGTTAGGTATAAATTAGATAAAAAAATTTAATTTTCAAATTTTTGGCTATTTAAGTAACTCAAATAAATTTAATTGTTTTTTTTATTTTTGTAAGAGCTCACGAAGGTTTATGCTTAAGTACCATTAACCCATCTTATTCCCTGTTCCGTCAAAGTTGTCCAAGCATTGAAACATGCAGTTTTTGCATTTAACAGCACCTTTTGGACAACGCGGTAGTGCCACCACGGACGTTATTTTTAAATAACTACTGCCTAAAATATCTCCCCGGCTGTGAATTGAACTTGTGCCTTCTGGATATCTTTGGTAAAAGTATACACTTTTAGGTTTACACTACATTCTATTATTTAATACATATATTATTTTGGACATTAGTGCACATCTTTTAAATATTTTTTAATTTATGGAATCCATGTTTGAAATGAAAATACCAAGACCTGTCAAAATATTTTTCTATGAATGCCAATTTCTCGTATTTTATGAAAATACAGGAGTATCCGACCATTTTTGAATCATTTTGACCGCAAATAATTTTGGAACAAATAAAGTTATCAAGATTCGGTTTTCGCAAAAGGTTTAGATTTTTTTCTATTATTTTTGTGTCATTTTCTGATATAGTGCGTCATTATTATTTTAAAGGGAACATGTGTATATTTTTTTACAATCTTAAAATTATATAATACAGAAATACTGCAAACTAGCAGCTAATACAATATAATTTGTACCCTAAACCCAGAATGGCAAGAAGCATTTTTCGGATTTTTACGAACTCGCGTAAACAAATCGAGGGTGGACGAACATGCATGTTCGCATGCGCACTGGAAGAATACAACATCGGCACTCCGTGCCCCCAACTGCGTTCTGACTGTTAATTCCGATAATGCGGATATCCTGTTTGGCGCCAGGCGCGTTCAACCTCAATTTGCTTGCGCACAAACCCGTTTTTCGCCCATGAAATATAACTTTTGTTTTGCACAGGTAATAACATTGACAAGCCATCGAGATCAGCGGAATATGCCAATTACAAATTGTATCCGATCATTTTTTGAACCATTTTGACCGCAAATATCTTTGGAACAAATAAAGTTATCAAGATGCGGTTTTCGCAAAAAGTTTTAGATTTTTTCTCTTTTATTTTCTTGTCATTTTCGGATATAATGCGTCATTATTATTTTAAATGGAACATGTGTATTTTTTTACAATGTGAAAATTTATTTTTTTCTTTAAAAAAATGTAACTAAAGCTACGGTAATTTTTAAGAATAATGGATTTATTGATCGCCTTAAAATTGACTAAGTGTCAATTAGAAGTATTATTTGACAATAAAAATTTGCTATGTACAGGGTGTTTCCTCAAATTTTGACAGCTACTAGCGACCTTATTATTCCAGATGGAAAAAAAATTACATAAAAATTGTAGGGTATTATCCAGACCGTCCGAATTTGCAACTTAAAGAAACAATTGAGCATCACCGGTAGATTTTTTGACTTATTGTATACTTTTTTTAATGAAACACCCTATATATTATGTGTTTATTGGATAGCGCCTAAAATTCTTTTTTAAAAATATATATGTTGCCTATAATTTATTCATCCATTGTTAAAATATTCGCTATTAAGAAATCAAAATATTACTAATTTAATATGGTTAGCTCGGGAGTTTATATGAGACCCAAATAACCGTTGTTCTGAATGAAGTTCAAATACTCGACAACAGATGGCGCCACTACACTTAATTTTTGAGCTTTCTAGATGATTCCAAAAAATTTTCAGAACTTTGTGTCTCCCGCCAATTTGTCAAGAATGAGTGATAACAGATATATAATATTTTACATTTTTGCCACCTCACAACCACCCACTTCCACCCACCCCCGACCAAACTCCCTTAGTCACAATGGGAGACCAAGGAGATATTGTAACCCCGACGGGAAGTTGAGTCGGAGTTGCGGATGCTAGCGAAAATCGTGTACACGAACGTACGTTAGCATTTTTATATATTATATTAGACTAGCTATGATTCCCGGCTATCGCTCGGGGTTTATATGAGACCCAAATAACCGTTGTTCTGAATGAAGTTCAACTACTCGACAACAGATGGCGCCACCACATATTTTACATTTTGCCACCCACAACCACCCACTTCCCACCACCCCGACCAAACTCCCTGACTCACAATGGGAGACCAAGGGGTACTTGTAACCCTGACGGGAAGTCGGTCGGAGTTGCGGATGATAGCGAAAATCGTTGGACACACTGAGCGTACAGTAGCGACTCCCATATAATATATTAGATTGAGATTAGATACCAGCTATGATTCCAGAGCTTCGCTCGGGAGTTTATATGAGACCCAAATAACCGTTGTTCTGAATGAAGTTCAACTACTCGACAACAGATGGCGCCACCACACTGTATATTTTTACATTTTGCCACCACAACCACCCTTCCACCCACCCGACCAAACTCCCTTACTCACAATGGGAGACCAAGGGGTATTTGTAACCCCGACGGGAAGTCGATCGGAGTTGCGGATGATGGCGAAAATCGTGGACACACGAACGTACATTAGCATTTCATATAATATACTAGCTATGATTCCCGGCTTCGCTCGGGGAGTTTATATGAGACCCAAATAACCGTTGTTCTGAATGAAGTTCCAACTACTCGATAAACCGGCATTTTTAAATAAAACACTCGGCATATTGCATCACCATTATATAGATATTTTAAAGAGCTTTTCGAAAACACCACATTTGATATGTCTATCTCTTGTGCTTTAATAAGCATGGCCATCCCAACCTACAGATAGTATGTTAATATGTCCATTTTATCTACCGACGCGCTAAGCTATAGAGCTACTATAGCTTAGTGCTCGAAGATATCATGGACATCTACATCATACTATTTTGTGATTTGGATGGCCATATTTTCCAAAACTACAAGTGATAGTACATGTAGTTATTTTCTTAAAGCCCTTTAAAACATCTATTTAATGGTGATGCTAATATACCAGAGTGTTTGATTTAAAAAGGCCGGTTTACTAGTAAATTCCCAAGGATAGCCACAACTTAATCTTAACTCAACGTTTAACGGTAAATAACTCTTAAAGGAGTGACTTAATCGAAAATTCGTAAAGAACGTTTTTGTAGAGCATTAAATTCCCATCAGAATATGCCATAGGTAGATTTTTCATTCATTTTGTGTCTGGGAAAACTAAAAAATAAAGGGAAAAAGTCCAAAAATCCGATGTTATTTAAATGGGAAAAGCAACATGCCTTCGGCACGGTTTAAATCAGGAATTAAGAGCATTTTACATTGGATATTTTTTTGGCTATAAACTAAAAGTTCAGGAGACAATCGCTAAAAAAATGATTTGGGAAATAACGGACAATTTATATAGCCACTTTTCATCATCAAAGACTCTTACATGCCATGCGGTCAGTTTATTTAGAGGTTAATAAATCCATTATTTTGGAAATAACTATAAAACTTTATATATTTTTAAAGGAAAAAAAATAAATTTTAGATTGTTTTAAGACATACATGGTATTCCTTTTAAAATAACTAAATAGCAAAAATATATTAAAAAATTGCAATCTGGGAAAACGCATTTTGATATCTTAATTTGTTCTAAAGTTATTTGCGATCAAAAGAGGTCAAAATATATTCCGACATCCTGTATAAAAAAATAAAGAGTCAAGTAAGTTAAATCTAGGAAACAGGTTAGATGTTGCAGCTATTTATTGGTAAATAAGTAAATTCAAATATTGACTTTCGTGGTGGTTTCTGATCTGTGAGAGTTGTTCAGTGTTAGTCTAATTTATTTACCCAGTTGAAATCATTATACAGAAATAAAGAGATAAAACGGCTTATTGCTTGTCATTTCCTTGCACACATTTAGAGAGTTAGATTCCACCTTTAAGTCATTTTACCCAAAATGATGATATATCCTTTCACAAATAAGCGATTCAATTATTTTTACAAGTATTTAATAAACGGACCTTGGTTCGCTTATTTTTTACACTGTCGACAGAGCGCGGGATGGATAGTAAGCTACCACGCTTATATGCTTTTTCCTAAAACATTTATTGGGGTTTTCTTATCGCCTACACCTTACTGATGAGGACCAAAATAGTTCGAAACCGGTCTGCGATAAATGATCCCAAGTAGCTTTGAAGTAAAACCTTTGGCTAGTGTGAAAATCTGCATCGCCAGATCAGACAGTGTTCGAAAGATGATACCTTGCAGTGCAAGGAAATAACAAACTATAAAGAGCTTTAGCTCCCTTACATTTCTAATTTTTATTCTATTTATTGCAGATATATCTGTGGAGGAGCCATACTCTTTTGCCAGTGGGAATATGACTCCGGATGGACGTTTCTAGATGCTTCATACTTCTGTTTTATTTCTCTAAGCACCATAGGGTTTGGAGATTTTGTTCCAGGAGACAAAATTTACGGGCAAGGAAAAATTGAGGAAATATTGGAGCTGAAGTTTGTCTTTTGTTCGATGTATCTCATGTTGGGGATGGCTCTTATTGCCATGTGTTTTAATTTAATGCAGGTAAGATATTTTATTATTTGTAAAGTTTCTTACTTATACAGAAATACTGCAAACTAGCAGCTAATACAATATAATTTATACCCTAAAGTCAGAATATTCCATAGAAAACCCACATTTAGATCCGCAGTGGCAAGTAGCATTTTTCGGATATGTACGACCTCGCGCAGTAAACAAATCGAGGGTGGGCGAACATGCGCACTGGGAGAAGACAACACCGGCACTCCGTGTCCTCCGTCCGCGTTCTGACCGTGACGCTCATTAGCTACCGTACTCCGAACGAGAAACTCAGAGAAGGCATCGTAATTTTCTTCCGATAATGCGGATAGTCTGTTTGGCGCCAGGCGCGTTTACCCTCTATTTGCTTGCGCACAAACCCGTTTTTTCGCCCATGAAATGTAACTTTTGTTTCGCGCAGGTAATACCATTGGCAAGCCATTAAGATCAGTGAAATATGCCAAGTACAAATTGTAGTTTTAAGACAGAAAAAAGATTTTAGTTTTTAGGGGTAAAAAAATGTATCAATGTTTATTGTGTTATTATACCGGATAAAACAGGATGTTGTCGCCCTTATATTTTTTCTTAGTTTTAAGAAAAAACTAGTAACACTTTGACTGTATATTAAAAGCATATAATAACTCTTTACTAGTATATCATATGTAGTGTTTATTTTTAAAGTAGCAGCCAGAAATCTATTTTAAAGAAAAAAAAGTATCAGTATAGTTTTTAACCTATATTTTTTGAAAAGTTGATTAAAAAAAATTACAATTAGAACTCCTAATAATTTTTTTAAATTTTCTGTTTTATCCCGGGTATTTTAAAAAGTATTTATATGTGTATTATAAAAAGCATTTTTTTTTACAATGTCTCCTAAACCTATTTTAAAAAAAAAAAAATAATTTTCTATATTTATTTAGAAAATTTTGCTGTACAAAAAAATATTTAACTCTTGGTTATACAGGGTGGCCCACCATATTCGACACGGTCTGTAGCTGGATAACCATGAGGTTTTAAAAAAGTAAATACTGGAACATATACAGGTCGGATAAGACCACGGTATAAAATTATTTTAGTTTATACAGGGTGTCTCAAAAAAGCGTGACGTATCAAAGTTATATTTTTTTAAATGGAAAACCCTATATTTTATGACGCTTTTAGATTCTACTTTAAAAAATAACTTAAGTTTGTTTATAGTACTAAGTGTCTAATTTTATTCGTTTTTGTGATATTTGATTTTTTGAAAAATACACAGGTAAAATTAAATTGAATTTACTTTAACACTTTAAACTTTAAAATTTGTAACAAAATTAGAAAATGTCTGCCATATCATACGTTGGTCAAATCAAGATCAAATATTGTACGGGGTGATCAAAAAATAATTTCACTTTTTCAGAAAATGAAATAGCCATATCTCTCTTATTTTAAATGGAACACCCTGTATTTTTTTACGTCACATGATGACAAATAAAATACTCTTTCAAATGGTATAGGTTGCCTATACCTATCTTTTGTGCTTTTTAGTAAAATCTGTTTTTACAAATTTTTAGTCCAAATGTTTATTTAAATAAAAATTGTCTGTGACATAGAAGCCATTATTATTTTTCTTAAGAAAATAATAACGACCATTTATTGATTACTAGTGTTTTAGTCAGTTTAAAATAAATTTTAATGATTTTAAATAAAAACCCTTCTACAACAACAAGATATAATACTGGTAGGATGTGAAAAAATGGTTTACCTTATTCTAGAGTTAATCCTGAAAAATATTCCAGAAGAAACCATCTGATAACCTTAATAGTTGCTTTAAAAAATTTGACACAATGATTATGGATAATGGAAGAAACGAGTTATAGGTCACAGAATGTCGTCATAACTGACCAGATGCGTTATTAGGATTGTTTAAAAACACATGTTTTATCATTCAGCTAAAATAAGTGTTATTGGAAGTAGCATTATAAGCAACTAATATTTTTTTCTGTGAATTTTAAAAATAGTGGCAGATAATACAAAATCTTTAAATTTTGTGCTTTTTTCCAACAAATTTACATTTTGCAATAACGGCTTAGTAAATAGGCATAGCTATATCACAGCCTACTTACATTTAAATAGACATTTGGAATAAAAATATGTTAAAACGGAATTTACTTAAAAAGGATAAAAGATAGGTATAGGCAACCTATACACCATTTGAAAGAGCATTTGGTTTGTTATCATGTAGTGTAAAAAATACAGGGTGTTCTATTTAAAATAAGAGAGATATTGCAATTTGACTTTCTAAAAAATTAAAATTATTTTTTGATCACCCTGTATAATCTATAATCTCGATATGACCTACGTATGATGAGGAAGACTTTTCCCAATCTTGTAACAAATTTTAAAGTTTAAGGAGTTTATTTTGTTAAAATAAAATTTAATTTAATCGCACCCCTGCATTTTGAAAAAAAATTATCACAAAAACGAATAAAATTAGACACTTGGTACTATAAACAAAACTTAAATTATTTTTTACGTAAAATACGTCATAAAATGTAGGGTGTTCCATTTAAAAAATATAACTTTGATACGTCACACTTTTTTGAGACATCCTGTATAGAGTAAAATAATTTTATACACTGGCCTTATCCGACCTGTATATGTTTTAGTATTTACTTTTTTAAAAACCCCATGGTTATCCAGCTACAGACCGTGTCGAATATGGTGGGCCACCCTGTATTTTATATTTTAACTTAGATCTTACCCTTTATATTACCAATGAAAAGAAAATGTTTGACCCATTAACCCTCTTGTAACACCCACCCTGGGACACACTGTATAGATTTTGATGTTGGCGCCATATACAATTAAATCTCAAAAAGTAACAAAGGTAACAACAAAATATTGATTGCATTTTAATGACGAAAAAACAAAGAATAATACAATCAATTCGACAAAAGCAATTTGAAATATCCTAAATGCAATAAAACCATTTTAAACTGATCTTATTAGAGATAGAGACAACATAATTTATAGAACAAGAAACGAATCCTTCAAAATGTTTAATTTATTAGTTAGTTATTAAAGTGTTTCGCTTGGATTTTAACGAGAATAAATCGTATTTACTAGAAACTTGAACACTTTAATTTCTTCAAAATAGGCAAAACAATCAGTGGCGTTGCGTCACCAAAATTAGGCGTAGGCGAATTTGTATCCGCGAGGTCCCTTTTATCGACAATGATTGTGGGACAAAAAATTTGAGGAGCAAAAAAGTCCTCACCTCTCCTGTGGGGCCCTTTAGACGTAGGCAAAGTAATCCGCGAAGTCCCTTTCGTAACAGATTTACCATTACGGGCCTAAAAATGCGTCCGCACACTTTTGTTTTTATGTTTATTCTCTGTCACATTTCATACCTTTACCTTTTAAGGACTCTTTGTTTCACCTCCGGACAGTGCGGACGTGCGTAGAGGACTACAAAGTTCTTCCCGGAGGCATTTAAACATTCCACTATAGGATTCGGAACCCGTCTTACTCCTGATTGGTCAAGTTCATTATGGCGCCACATTTATCGAAATGCGCGGTGCCGAAAGCCGTAGAACTATGTGCGAGCGGTGCTGAAATTCAGAGTTGATTGTTGAAATACTGTGTATGATGCATTTTGTTTTTTATTCTTTTCATTTCTAATTTAGCTTTACTATGTAAACAAATATAGTAATATTTAGAGCTTATATTCAGCTATTAATTAAAATTTATTATTAATTATTGTATTACCTACTTTAGAATGGAGGAGTTAATTAAAGTTGATAATTTTCTTTATCGGGCCAAGTTCAAAAATGAAGAGAAGGTAACTCGGTGGCATCGTATTTACGAAGAAAAGACTTCCACTTCGTGGCGTGTTAAATCGGCGTTGAAAAGTAGTATTCGGTTTTCCGCTCTGTATTTCAGCACCGCCTGAACATTTACTACGGTTTTCGGCACCACATATATCAATAAATAGGATGCCATTATTATATTTTAAATTTGACCAATCAGGAGTAAGACGGGTGCCGAATCCTATAGTGGAATGTTTAAATGCTTCCCGGAGTGGCGGTTATAGAGGTGCCATACGGACGTTTTTATCTTCGGGGATCAAGGCAAGATTCACGCTAAATTGACGGCATCTTTCTTCTGGATCTAAGCGCTGTGAGCGAAGATTCCTATAAGCTGGTATCCTGTTTGCTGGTGAACACGAGGCATTTCTCAAATGGCGGGAAATAGATGTGCGTGCCATGGGAACTGTCAGTAGTGAAAGTGAAGGTTATACGTAACACCAGTAGCAGGTCTTGGTTTGACAGCCGACAATTTATGCATTGCATCGATTGTGGAATTATTTTTGTTTTCTTGGAATTTCTGGGAGCTACGAGCTCGATTATCCGCCGACGAAGCCCTGGAAAGCATAGTCCGGAAGGGGGAGCCCAATTATTAAAAAGATATTTTAAAGGGTTTTAAAAAACACCACATTTGATATGTCTATTTACAAGAAATTTAAGACATATTATGACTGTAGCTACATATAACCAATGACCCAATGTGTAATTTTATTTATTTTTTCAGTGTAGTATTTTTTTGGATTTGAATGTCCATATTTCCAAAACTATAAGAGCTTCATATTAAATGTTGTATTTTCTTAAAGCTCTTTAAAATATCTATTTAATGGTGATTTAATATACAGGGTGTTTTATTTAAAAAATACCACTTTACTATTAAATTACTTAGAATGGCCATATTTTCGAAACTATTAAAATTTGTATATATCACATGTAGACTTTTTTAAACCTCTTTAATAGATCTTTCCAAACGTAATAATATACAGGGTGTTATGGAAATACTTTAATATATTTAAACCCCAAAATCCTTGTGTAAAAATAAATTGAATAAAAATTATTAAAAATGGCGGACCACCATAAATAACAGTGATAATGAACCCCAAAATTTTACGATTAAAAAGCAAACCCGCTACTGACCAGCTCTTTAAATCCCTTTAAATACATATGTTTACCTTCTGTCGCTGTCAAAAACAGCTGAAAACAGTTATAACACGTGGTTACGTCAACGAGCTTGAGAAAAGTTGCCAAATTTATTTGGTTCTTTACCAGTTTATCTATGGGTTTTGCTGTTTCAATTCGATCAAACGAAAAACTTACATGATTACACAAATTATCCTTTATTACGCTACTAGGTTGTTCCAGCGTATAATGAATGTAAAGATTACTTTTTCCACAAATCAAGTACACTTTTAAGGTGGTTAATTACTATACAAACTTTTTAAACACTGCAACGCGACACGTATGCGCACAAAGAATTGAATTAAAATACACAAAACGGTATTTTTATTGCAAAACACTATTAAAACAAATTTTACTGCGTTTTTAAATAAAGTTTTGTTACTTTTCGCTTTTCTTTCATCAAAATTAATAGCCGACAGACGACAGCTGGTTTACACGAGAAAAGAGTACAAAAGATTATTCCTATGAAAAATGTACAAAAAAACTACGGAATTGTACAGAAAGTGTCCGCAACTCCGATTTTAACCAAGTTTGGTATGTTGGGTTTATGTGGGGCGCTGATCACGAATCTGAAAGAAATTTTAGTTAGAAATGTTTGGTTTCCGAGATAATCATCATCAAAGTTGGCATTTAAACTAACCTTATTTTCACCATTATTCCCCCTTCTTTTGCACACAATTCTTGATTTAAAGCTAAAGTGGCCCACAATATTTGATTTTCACCTTTTAAAACCCCGTTTTTCTATGTTTTTTTACACCTTTTATCAAATAAATTGGGAAGGGTCCCTTTAAAAACGTTGCAACTGTTCATTCACTGCTCCATCGCCTCCACCATATTCTGCTACGATTAAAAATGATTGAAAGCGAAGCTATGCAATTTAATTCAAAAAAGTGTAAAATACGTAGAAGAATGAGGTTTTAAAAAGGTGAAAATCAAATATTGTGTACCACTTTAAGTTAAAATCAAGAATTGTATGCCAAAAGAAGGGGGAATAAAGTGAAAATGAGGTTAGTTCAAATGCCAACTTTAATGATGGATATCTCGGAAACAAGTGTTTCCGACCAAAATTTTTTTCAGATCCGTGATCAGCGCCACAAACACAGGTGTTTTTACAGTTTAGATGTTTTTTGCAAGAAATTGATTGCAATTTATTCTAACATTTTTGCAGTTTGCACGTAACTGGGTTTATCAATTTACTGAAACTTGTAAGTTCAATTCTTTTAAACCTTTTTCTTTGTCTCATGGTGTTCTGGTTATGGGCGATAAAATGATACTTACAGCGAATTCTTTTGGTTAAACTAGGTGCTTTCAATTTAATTAGGTTTTTTAATCAAAATTTTTTACTACAAAATGCAGGGTTTGTTTTTTCTTGTGATAATTCATAAAAGCTTCATGTCTAGGAACTTATTACCGTGGGTATAAAAAGTAGACGGCATATTTAACATACCTTAGGGATAAAGGAGCCGAAGTGGACATTTTGGGGCTTCTTCAGATGTACGGTTACAAAATGCATGAAACAATTACTTTGTGTTGCTATATTACTGTACATCTCATTGGTACGGAAGAGAAGGGAAGTTTATGGTGAAAGCGTAAAGAGTGTACTCGTGAAAATAAAAGTACTTTCCAGCCAAGAAAAATCCTAGCCTTCTAAAAGCTGTTGTAGCTCTAAATGTTATTTAAGGTTATTATTTAATGTAACGCCTACGCCGCTCATAAGTAGATAATAAAAATTGGTTAACTTTTTTATGCCGGTATATTATTGTCCTCTATTTTGTGCTTTGAAATCTACGATAAAATGGTGGTGCCCTCTGGATAACATTATTCAGTCGTTAAATGGGTTTAACATCTAAAAACCTGGCACCCACGGTACTTAGTACTTAGCTTTTGTGCTACTAACATGGACTGCCATAAACATAAAAAAAACTAAATATACTAAATGTACTAGATGTAGTACAATTGTACAGCTGAACATCGCAAATTCGCGTTGTTGTTGCATGATTTAACTGACCAATAAGAAGGCTTCCTTATGCAAGGTTACAGAAAGACGAAATTCGCTTGCCCTGGTTTGCGTTTTAAATAATATTGCGAAGAATTTACCAAATTGTGCGTTTATTAAGTTTTGCATCTTGTTTTAATTTACGTAAAATGCAACGAAATTCAATCGAGTTGACTGACATGGTTTTGTGTTATGGCGTTAAAACCAGAAGACTACGCCTTGCGTAGAAATTACTGTCGGTGGTTTTTGCAAAAACTGCTAATGAACCAAACTGGATTCGCAATGTGTTGTTTACCGATGAGGCCGGTTTTACTCGCGATGGTGTGTTTAATCAGCAAATAAGAAACAATGAAAACATTTTTGCGCGTGTGAGAAACAGTATGCAGCGGAAAATAAATGCACGTTTGGAATCAAACGGAGGGCGTTTTGACGTATTGAAGGTAAATCGACCTTTATTTAAATATTTTTTGTTACAATTTATTTTGATATAGGGCTTTTAATAATTTTTTAAAGTAAATTTATAAAAAAATAGAATATAATAACATTTTACCTTTTTATTCTATTATGTATTTATATCGTTTATTGGGTATAAAATAGGACGTTGGGCAACATTGCAAACAAAGTCGTCTACTGTCTGTTACTAACGAACGGGGACGGTGTTTATAGTGTTTACGAAACCAGGGACGTAGCAGATAGGTGAAAAGAAGGTATTTTTACAAATTGTAAAAAAGTTTGAATTAAACAAAAAAAGTACTCAGTGTGTCTCTACACTGTCCCAGGAGTCACCCATTTCAATATATTAAAGTATTTCCATAACACCCTGTATACATGGTGTCCTATTTAAAAAAAGTAAATATTATGCAATATATCGGAAACCCGATGTTCAAGTGTTTTTTGTTTGCAGCACGGTAAACGGCAAAAAAATATTACAACTTCACAAATTTTCCCTTTTACATCATGTTAAAAAATTGCACATAAAACATTGCCTCTGCAAAAAAAAAAAACAATCCGTACAAAAGGTAAAATTACATAAGGTTCTGGGTATTTCTAGTTTAAAGAGTTTAATTTTCTTTCTCGGTAAAAGCAAAACTTCATAACATTGTTACAGGGTGTTTCTAAAAGGTTTGTACAAAATGGTACCACAACCATTTTATTCATTCAGTTTAATCAATATTAACTTATCGTACATTAGCTAAGTTTATTAAAATTTAGTCGGGAGGGCACGGTCGTATGTAAAGGTATAAAACGTCCGTGCCCTCCCGACTACTGTCTATCGTTTTATTGCAGGCAATCGACTTTTTAAGGAGTTAGTTTTATTAGTAGATCATGCCGACGGAGCTTATTTGGGCGAAACAACTATACGTCAAAGTAAATTTTTATATTATCTGACGTGCAGAGGCGATTGAAAGAAAAAAACTGATTAAAAAAAAACATCCTTTGCGAACTTTTTGCAGGTGACTG
>JACEGR010003741.1:0-99443 GCA_014170235.1 Listronotus bonariensis
GACCTAACAGCATTAGATTTTTTTATGGGGAAGATTGAAGGATATAGTTTTAAAGGAAGAACTATCGAAACACGGGAAAAGTTGCAAGTAGCGACTAGGCAAGCTTTTGGTGTGATTAGACCTGTTGAACTAATAAACGCTTGTAATGCAGTGGAAAAAAGGTGTTTATTATGTATTAGGGAAGAAGGAGCCAACTTTGAATTAGGGTTTTCCATAGGTTCTGGTTTTTATTCAAACTTGTTTAATTTCTTAGGCCTATTTTTTTTATTATATGTTCATAAATATAAAGTTTGTATTTTAATTGCATTATTTTTAGTCTGTGTTTGATATTTGAAATGTTTGCATGGCCTACTTTAGCAAAAATAAAACAATTGGTATGCTATTTATCTGACTTTGACAAGTGCCAATTTTTTCCATGGCTTACTATAGCAACAATTAAAAAACTGCTATATCTTGCTCAATTTTAAAGTTAGGTATGAATAATAATATATCATTGGAAAAAGCAAAAAATAAGCAATTTTTTGAGATCATGGCCAACTATGATTTATATTTAAAGAAACTAAGCTATTTTTAACGAAACCAGGAATAATTTTAAAAATCTGAGTAGTCCAATGAATTCCAATCAAAAAAGTGCCTTAAGAATGTTTCTACCGTATTGGGAAGTTTTCAAAAATGACGGACTTACGATTTTTTTCAAAATGGCCAAAAAATAAAAAACGCCCTATATCTCGGATACCGATAGAGATTTTCGGTTGCGGTTTTCACCATTCATCTAATTTCGAAACTCGAGCCCAAGACACCTATTTCAATTTTTTCTATCTGGTCAGGGGTTACCTGTTAAAATAGTCAAAATCGCACCACCCTGTACATGAAATTTTGAGGTAATGCTAGCAAACTTGGGATACCTTGTATAATAAGGTTACTACAATTATTATTACAACAGCACGTGGTTATCAACCGCTTAACCTATTTCTCGACCTTGGACTCTCAACTCTGGTATGGGAGTTTGTTTTCTACAGTGTCGACGTAAATAGTCCCCCTGCTAACTTTTTTACCCTGCATTTTTCTTTCTAAAATTTGGGTATGACTAATGGAAGGATATAAACAACTTTTTGTCGCAAAACTGATAGTTGCAAAAATCAAGATGGCGGATTTGCGCATTCTTAGGAAAAAAAATAATGGAAAGGGGTCATGTGGCACATCATTTTAAATCTCCTGACTAGAACTTTACTACCTTAGACTATAAAGTCAATACCTTAACCTATTACAAAATGGCGGTACTTAAAAATTACCTAAATACTTGATTTGGACGGCCGCATATTTCCGAAACTAATAAAGTTAAATGTACTAAATGTGGTTTTTCCTAAAGCTCCTTTAAATATCTTTTTAATGGTGATACTGATAATAATATACAGGGGAGTACAAAAAGCGCCCTGTATAATATATCACTATTAAAAAGAGCTTTAAGTTTTGGAAATATGTCCACCCAAATCAGGTATTTAGGTAATTTATAAAGTACCTCCATTTTGTAGTGGGTAAAGATATTGATTTTATATTCTGGGGTTATAAAGTTCCCATCAGGAGCTTTAAAATGATGTGACACAAGACCCCCTTTCCGTTTAATTTTTTTCTTAAGATGGCGCCCATTCGCCATCTTAATTGTTGCAACTATATAAATGTCAAAAAGTAGTTTATATCCTCCAATTAGTTATACCCAAATTTTATTAAAAAAAAAAAAAAAAATAAAGGTTCAAAAGTTAGTAGGTGGAGGGACTATTTATGTCCACACTGTATAAATTTCTTAACGTTTGTTTTGAAACTTTATTTTAGATGTTGTTAAATATAATATAAAACAACTAGGTTCTAAATTATTTAATTATCGTTAAACGTAATTATTGTTTTATTAAATTTTAAATTTTAAAGTAGCCGTCATTTCCGGATAAACCGAAAGTGATAAAAAACAAATGAATAAACCAATTAGTGCATATTTCTGTTAAATATTGTTATACTAATTATCGATTTACTCTTAAAACGCAACATTTGTTGACTATCATAATATATTAGAGGGCTTACTTTAGAGATATTAAACGGTAAGATATTAAAATCGAATCCGTTCGCGAGTTTATTGCAAAGTTTCGTAACCACAAAGCTAAAACTAGCGACTAAAATTAGAAGGTGACCCAGTGGAATATATAATAGTTCATAACTTCAACACTGAGAGAAATTTATAGCGACCATAATTAAAGTTTTAATAATCATAACTAAATTATCTCAGTTAAATAGGGGACAGATAAGATCAGTTAATGCCCCAATTAAAGTCAACTTTCTACTTCCAAATTAGTTACTACAACTAAATCGGTTTAAAAACCGAAAAATTTCTTATATGTTAGCGACCATTGATTGGCATCAGTAGTGTGGTTGATATTGTCGTCTAGTTACCGCTGTTAGTCCATGACAATAATTAAGACATTTACTTTTTACTGCTCAAGGGACCTAGTTGTGACTGATATTCAATCTTATTATCAGTATTACTATATCAACATTATGATCAATATTGTAATGTTAATGGACTTAACTAAAGAGCTTTTGTATGGTTATAATTTTCAGGACTTAGGGTAATACCTAAGCTTTAATTAAAGTAGCAAAAAATGTAGCTTGCTGGAATATACACGGTGTCCGGAAAGGTGACGTCAAAAATGATAGGGGTGGTAGAGTGAGCCAAAATATTGTTAGTACTTCATATAAAAAAAAGTTCTATCGCGCTTCCTTAGGGAGTTATTGACGTTTTTGAACTACCTTTGAGAGAAACCCGGTATTGGAACCATATTTTAATACTAAGAGAGCCCTTTGAAGTCTTCATACATCTAATATTTCATTGTTAGTACTACCTTATTACCTTTTTAACCATATTTGCCGTTTTTTCTTGTTGCTGTTCTTTTTTATCTTGTAAATGGTTTATTTTTGTTGTCATTGTATGAAGATCATTTTCATATTTCATTTTCCAATTTTTCAGCTCTTTATAAAAATCCTACAAATTGTATAAAACAAGTTAGGGCTTCAGTTAAAAACACTTTTACCGCTAATTTATTTTATTATTTTAAATCTTTAACCAAAAAACAACTAAACTGATATGTCTGTACATATAAATCGTACCATTTCCATTTCGTTAAATATGTTTACAATTTCTTGATGTACTCTATCTTCTTTAGTAAAATCGTGGTGTTTTTCACTTATCATTTCTCTAATTTCTTTTTCCCTTTTAGTCAAAACGTACTTACTCATTTCAATTTTAGCATTTGCCCAATTTGTAACGTATTTTGATTTTATTTCAGCTTCTTGTTCAAAATCCTAAAATAATCACTTTAATTATTCAAGACATACTTAAATTAGATTGCGAGCTTTCAGTTTTGAACATTTTTTAAGCTTTTCCAGATGGTTGTCCGGAAGTTTAACCTCTGGGTCCATTAGGATCCATTTGATCGGATTGGGTATGTCGGAGCCCCTAGGCAATGCAATTCTCAGGGCCTATTTAAATGCCGGATCAAAGAGTTAAATGTTGAATTCTGATATTTTAAAAATTTGAACACCAAAAAACAAGGTCTTTGGGTAAAAACCAATTCATTCAGCACTGTCATTACCTTTTTCCAGGGGTAAAAAAGGCTTTGGGTAAAAACCAATTGATCCAGCTTCCCCTTATGCTTAAGGATACAAATATTCAAATTTAATTTTCACTACACAAACCCGGGGCCCCTAGCCAATTAGTAATTGGACCCCACCGGTTTAACTTCCAGGCAACTATCTTGAAACACCTAGGATATTTAAATATACTCATGATCTATACCAGCTTTAAGACTTTGAGGTACCATTTTAATTTTTATTATATCAACAATTTAATTACTGTCTTAAATTCCCAATAAGTTAATACCCTTTTACAATACAATGGGGCCAAATAACAAAAGAAAATTTGCCGGGACCGTTCAAGTATTACGTAAGCACTATAGGGGGTGGGAGGTCTTATTTTTGATGACATGGGGGTGGGGGTCTGGATGATGACTACGTCAGCAGCAGCTTTTTAATGTTTCACACATATGGCAACCACCCACACAATGGGGCGCATTTAGGAGTACTTAGCCGCTGGGTAAGCGGAGTGTCAAATTGCCAAAATAAACCAATAGGGTTGCTTTATTTTGATAGTTTTAACACTCCGCTTACCCAGCGGTTAAGCGGCTAAGTTCTTCTGACTTTGCCTATGCTTCAAATGATACACATTTTCGGTGATTTCCACAAATAATGAATACTTTTAGGTAGTCGCAATGTCGAAATGTAGTTTCAAATAGATAAATCCAAGTTACACCAAAAATCTTTTAAAAGTTTTTAAAAATCTCATGTAAATATAACAGTACAAAATGTAGTTAGTAAACGAAGTATGGCGTAAATTTAAATCACAAACAAAGTCCTACAAGGAATTTGATTTTTGTTTTCTAAGAACATTGAAGAATAATTGCAATCAGTGACTAAGAATAAATCCAATCTACTATGATTTTTTTTAAAAAGGTGAGTGTTAAAACAATTTTAGGTATAAGTACTAGTACTTATTTAGTACCATCGATTGCTCAAGGCATCTTTAGGAATGTTTACTCTGAGAGATGGGATCACTGACTTCATAAGACAGATTTAGTCGAGGGTTTATTTCTTATGATTGACTCTGTCGACTGGTCACAATAATAAACTATGTTATTTTTGTATTTCCATATTTGAATGACTTGATATAAACAATAATATACAAAACAAAATTTAAAAAAAGTTTGTTTTGTTCATAATCTTGGTTCTTGAGTTTGGACCGCATATACAAATGTTTACGTAAGCATGGGAGGGGGAGTAAGACTTTGCTTACTTTTGATGACATGGGGGAGGGGAAAGTCAATAAATCTGCTTACGTAATACTTGAACGGCCCCTAAGTAGTTATGCGCGTTTTTTAGGTAAATATTTATGGTTAGTTCTTACCTCTATTTCATCTTTTAGTATACCAATTTTAGTCATTACATCATCAATTTCTTTTGATATAATTCTTTTTCTTTACAAAATACCTTTTGAAGCTTAATGTATTCCAACTCTTTCTTTTAGTATCTTCCAAAAAGAATACTTCATCACTTTTAGTTTCTTTACTATACTTATAAGTTCTAAAAGAGTCTCGTATGTTCCTTTTGTAGACATTTCATTAAAAGTTTTTTTAATTGTCGATTCGATAAAAGAACAGTCTCTTTGAAAATCTGTTAAGTCGATGCTATCTTTGGAGTTGGCAGGTAACACATCTTCGTTTTTAATTACTTGGCATTGCTCTTCAATTGTTGTATATTCAACGACAGTTTGATTTTCTTCAGACCAATTATTAACGTACTTTAGTATTGCTAGTTTGTCTAATGTTTCACTAAGAATACAAAGTAATATGTTTTTGGATAAGTTGATGTAGAAATCCGGCATTTTTTAAAGTTTTTTTATTGACTTCGTTTTGATAATTTTAAGTATATATCTAATTGGTGACAATAGTCAGTTATAAGGATAACTTATTTTTCATCGATTCAATAAACTCTAATATTACTATGGATACTGTTGCTATGAGAAACCTCACAACAGATTAATGCATTACTACTAGTGCCTGGGCCAGTATTGAAATGGACTTCATAATAATAACCCTTTTAAAACCTTTTAGGGGAGTTCCTTTTGACGAGTCTACCACGAATATTAATACCGCCATATATGGAAGCGGCGCTTTAACCTATCATGTCAATGTAAAATATTTCAGGTGTCGGATTGGGCGAACGCGTCCATTTTTGTCGGACAAGTTTACCACATGTTTTACATGCAATTTTTAGTCACAAAACCAACCTAGTCCGATACCCGAAACATGTGTTTGAGCATTATGGTTTCATGTCGACACCCGAAACATTTGACATTGATAGAGTGGGTTTATGCGCCGCTTCCATATATGTATGGCGGTATAAATATTCGTGACAGAAGGAAATTTTAAAAGAATTGAGTAAATATTTTTTAAATATTGATAAGAAGTTAATATACCGGGTGACAACGAGATCACTTTCTGGCTGCCATTTTTTTAATTTCTTTATCGATACTGATGAAACCTAATAAAGTTGTTAGACTAACAAAAAGTAATTTTTAGGTGTATATGATAGGCTTTTACGACTTCCGGTTTCACCGGAAATGACTGGAACTTTTGATTTTTAAATAGGACATCCTGTATATTTTTGTTTTCGGATTTTCCAGATCATTTTTAGTCGGGATACAATATTTTTAAAACAAATTTTGGTCAAATTTTATTTTAAAATTAAATTTTTATTTTGCATCTAGAGTGCCATGATCATCCTAAAATCACTCCTCATACTTTACTTACTTCCAGAAAAATACTAAATCGATTCTATATTTTTAAACTTTTTTACTAAAGGGCTCTAAACTTATTTTTTTTTAGGTTTTTACCCTAGTTTAAAAACCAAAATAGGACCATATCACTTTCATAATATTTCTAAATGCAGTATTTTAAAGCGAATCCAACGATGTAAAACACTACGACACTTTTACTTCATTTTTTTTAACATTTAGTATGCAGGTAAATGATCTTTTTGATACTGAATGGCCTACATCGCAATTCATCGTGGTTGCCATGAAAACAGAAACTTATAAAATATGTTGTAAAAACAATTGCTTGTGTTCCGTTAAAAATTTAAAAAATAAAAACATTCCTTTTTGTTAAGTATCTCCTATGATGTTAAAATAATTTTAAATTTAATTTGGTATTATGTTAATACGATGAATTAAATCATTTACCTACATAGAAAAAGTGTTTTTTAAAAGAAAATAAAGTAAAAATATTGCACTTAGAAATATTATGAAAGTGATATGGTCCTATTTAGGTTTTTGAGCTAGGGAAAAAAACTAAAAAATTAAGTTTAGAGCCCTCTAGTAAAAAACTTGAAAAGATAAAATCGATTTCGTATTTTTCTGAAAGTAATTAAAGTATAGGGAGTGATTTTAAAATAATCATGGCAATCGAGATGAAAAATAAAAATTTAATTTAAAAATAAAATTTGATAAAAACTTGTTCTAAAAATATTGTATCCCGACTAAAAATGATCTGGAGAATCCGAAAAACAAAAAATATACAGGATGTCCCATTTAAAAATTAAAATGTGAAACCGGAAGTCGTAAAAGCCTATCATATACACCAAAAATTACTTTTGTTAGTCTAACAACTTTACCAAGTTTCTTCAGTATCGATATAGAAATATAAAAAATGGCACCTGGAAAGTGATCTCGTTGTCACCCAGTATATATACACTACTCAAAACAATTATCGCATATGCTCGATTAACTTTAAATCGCCCTGTATGATGTGCTGTTGAAAGGGAGTAGTCAAATTTGTGATTATAAAATATCAGAAATGGGTAAGGGTATAAATTATTAACAAATGAGATTTCTCCTTTTAACAGCACATTATACAGGGCGATCAAAAATTATTCATTTTTTCAATTTTTTTTATCACCCCGTAGGATTTATTGCTTACAGTGAAAAACAACGGTTAATATAAAGTTACAGCTTCACGTTACATATGCGATAATCCCTTTTTAAAACAAAATAAAAAACACATGTAACTGTCCCACACTGTATATGGTTGGTTATTATAATGTGTTAAATGTGTTTTTATTTTGTTTTAAAAGGGATTATCGCATATGCTCGATTTTTTCATAAGCTTTAATACAAAAATGCTTTGATTTAAATGGCCAAATCTCTTTTAATAATTAAGTTATTAAGACAATTAAAAAAATAAAATGTTAAGAAAACGTGAAGCTGTAACTTTATATTAACCGTTGTTTTTTACTGTAAGCAATAAATCCTACGGGGTGATAAAAAATTAAAAAATGAATAATTTTTGATCGCCCTGTATAATGTGCTGTTAAAAGGGAGAAATCTCATTTGTTAATAATTTATACCCTTACCCATTTCTGATATTTTATAATCACAAATTTGACTACTCCCTTTCAACAGCACATCATACGGGGCGATTTAAAGTTAATCGAGCATATGCGATAATTGTTTTGAGTAGTGTATTTAAATTATCAGCCTGTATAATGAAAACTGTAAGTTTCCCGACCCATGTTTACAGAAATTTTTACCCATTTTTTTATCAATCCACTATAATATCTTCGTCTATTTTTCGAACATATTGTATAAGTTTGTACATTAGTTCAATACATTTTGTAATTGGCTATTATTTTTATTATACAAAACTAAATTACTTTGGTACGCCCCTTTGTATCTATCTTTTGAGTAAAAACTCCTATTTTCAGCTAATTTTACAGGTACAATTGGTAAAGGTGATTTGAGCAGTCATCTTCGAGATTACTGCATTTAAAAAATCCGTTTGGGTTTGGTCAGGTTATATTTTATGAAATAATTAAACACAATTAAAAGCGAATTATCGAAATAAACTTTTTTAACTCTGTATCTCCGAAATCTACTTTTTTACTAAAGAAGGTTTCTTTAGCTCTTCATATTTTAGAATTTGTGGTGACAGTTCTTCTGCACCTTTAGAGACGATAATCTAAAAATATCTAATAAAAATAAACCATAGACAGAATAAAATTTATTTTAAAGCAGGTTAAATAAATTTACAATTTACAATCCTGTCGGATGCAGAAAAGCATCAATAGCCTGGTTAAGGGCATTAACAATATCTTGTACGGGATCCATGGCAATTTTTTTGACTTGATTAATGATCAGATCGTGAAAAATTACAGTAAAAGCTTTGGTCATGGCATTTACTATCTTGTCAAGAATTCCATTTCCTGAAAACTTTAATGTAATGTCCCTAAAAAATTAAATAATATTGTGCTAAAAATTAAAAGTAGATATTTCAGAATGATGTTAATTTTACAAATTTTTTTATTTTATTTTCAAGGCTTATTGCAACTCATTATACATAGAATAAGTTACTTCTTTAAGGAAAAAGTGTTAAGATTATAGCCGGTGACCTGGCGAAGCTCCTAACTGTTTTTGAACGTTTTTTGCAGGAGGAAGAAATAACTTTTTATTTAGCTACAACCATTTATGTATTGACATTTTCAAGTGCTTAAAGTTTCACTTTTCTGACTTTTACTTTCCTCACGTGGGATTAAAGTAAAATTAAGTAAAAGTAACCTTAGCAACCGTTGCAAAAATTTAGAAATTTCTCAACTTGTCATCTTGTCTCATATTTTAGACCAGTATTCTTTGTGACAAATGTGTGATTCTTTAACAATTCCATTTAGTTTTAGTTATTTTTAGATATTTTTATTATTAAGGTATTAAGGGCTTCTTTAGGCTAAGGAATCGAAATCTACAGTGTTGTCAAGTGGGTTGGGATAAAAATCCGCGAGGTTCTGAAATATCAATTTTTTGGGTTATTTTGAAAAAAATCCCCGTTTTGTAAGATTTTATTACTTTTATAGCATTTTGTACAGACCTTTTTGAGATACCCTGAATAATTAAATATACGACAAGAAATATTACCCAGTGTGTTTAAAATCCAACGAATCTACATTAATGTGGTTTGTTTCCAAGTCAAAATTTAGCTTTAGGTGAATTTTCATATGCTCGACATCGGCATGAACATGTCCAGTTATACTAATAAACGTTACTTTGGTATGATATTTGTAAATAATCTAAAAAAATAAAAAAAAATAAACGGATTATTATCTTTATATACAAAACATCCAGCATCTCATAAATTAGGGATAAACCCAAGCAGCAAGCTGACGTCTTATTGACGTCTCTTTTTAGTAATTTTTGGTCACATTTGGTCAGCAAAGACGTCAGAAGATGACGACAAAATGACGTTAAATTGACCTCCCTAAGTCACAGACAAAAGATGTCCCGTTAATGACGTCTTTAAGATAACGAAAAATTGACGCATATACTTTTTTTGAAAAGCTAAATTATTTTATTTGAAAATTGAAATAGGAAAACACTCCTTACTGCTTGCAATTTCCTTGAACTGCAGGTTCGCATCTCTCGGGACACTGTCTAACCTGGAAATGCAGATTTTCACACTAGCCAAATATATTCCTTTCAGAGCTAATTTAGATCACCAACCGCACGCACACCAGTCTCGAATTATTGTGGTCTCATCGGTACGGTGTAGGCGATAAAAAGCGAAGATGTTGAATAAACGTAGTACTTTATTGTCTATTACGCCATCTATCAGTAGATTTTTTCCTATTTCAATTTTGTAAAATTGTTAGTCTTATTTTTCTGTAATATCATATTTCGGTTGGATTTTGACACGAATCATACAATGTCACAAAATTTTTCTGGCGAGTTTTCTAAACATGACGTCGTTAGATTTTTATGAGCTAGTATGACGAAAAAATGACTTCGAAAAGACGTCACTTCACCGACGTCAAAAACACGTCATTAAAATGACGTTAAAATGACGTCATCATTATGGTTTGATGACGTCCTATGACCAAAAATGACTTAAAAATGACGTTATAATGACGTCAGCTTGCTGCTTGGGAATTTACACCACTGGTCACAGTACGAATACTAATAATTGTTGCGTTATTCAATTGCTTGTGTGTCAGTAAACTGACTGTACTGTATCTTTGGCATATGTCATATGTTTAGTAGTTATAGCCTTATGTTTGAAAAGAATAGTCCGGAAGGTGGCAACGTCGGAAAAACCAGAAATTTAGGTTGACTGATTTTTGGATATTATTTTCTCCCTCCTCTTTCGGGTAGATCCTCGATTGTCTGGCTGGCGGTAGCGGTTGTGTTGGCGCTCAGCTGTGACCTTGACATTAAGAGCTGTCACCTTATCATTTAGAGCTGTCACTGATATGTCAAAAAATGCAGACCTTGGTTAAATATTATTGTTCCAAGTTTTATCAAAATATACCGAACTGTTTAGAAGTTAGAAAGGGGACGACTGTATAATAAGAAATGAAAAAAATGTCTGGATATAAAAAACATGTTTGGTAAACCTATCTAAAGACAAGAAATTAAAAATTAGGTGTCATAAAATGTTTTTAAAACTTTGGATTATTACTTTGTACAGGTAGGATGCGAACTAATAAATGCAACCACTACCGCCAGCCAGACACCCCAGGGTCTATCCAGAAGAGAAAGGAGAACAACACATCAAAAAATCAGCTGACCTTTAGTTCTTTTTCGAAAACGAAAATTTTGTGTCGATATCATTTTTTCATACATAACAATTAAACATATATAATTTCTTTTTACATTGGTACTAGTCTTTGTTAACCAAAATTGTGTGATACAATTTAACAAATTTGTTTAAAGCTTTTAAATAATATCCATTAAAGAGTCATGTTATCTTGTGTTTGAAGTTATTTATCTCTTTAACATACAGGGTGTCCAGTAGCTCTAGCGACAAACTTAAAGGGGTGATTCTGATTTAACAATAAAAATTTAAAACAAAAATGCATATGAATATTATATGTATTAAAAGTCTTAGTGTTTGAACCACGGAGTGTTAAATTTTTTAGAAAATAATGTTTTTTTTTATAATAACTTGTATACCAATAAAAATATTTTAGGCTATTTGGGTGAAAAATGCTACATTTTTAGTTTTTCAGGAAAAATATACCGGGTGTTACACAATTTTGTTAAGAATTAAGGGACAGACTCTGCTATTAAAAACGTGAGAAAAATCGTATGTATATACGATTTTTCTCCGAAAATTCCTTGTTCTTGTGTTTTGAAAAGTTTAACTAACACCTTCTATCTTGAGAACAAAACATTTTTGGGACCCTTGTTTATATGAACTTTTCTTCTCTTTATATTTTTTAACAACATTCTATAACACCCTGTATTTATGAAAAATGTTGGGTACACTTTTTACAAATACATGCTTTCAATATTTTTTAAAAGCTTAAAAAAAAGAGAAGAATTAACTAATTAATATTTAATTTTTATTTTTTAACTTAATTTTTAACTTGACAACGGTTGCAGACTTGCCACCGAAACGTCGTTTCTTAATTAGGATTTTTGGGGGTTTTTCTTTTATTTTGTTTCAGGCGACCGGTCAGTTTATAATGGTCAATAGGTCTGAACAGGGTCAGCTCGTATACCCCGGGACCAGGACTGAAGCGGTCTCATTCTTTCCAGGCGTGTACCCAACAAGAAGACCATCCAATAAATGAATCCGCCTAACCAATATAGAGCATATCTCCAATAACAAATTATTTATAATAATAATTTAATACAATTAGAACTTTAAACATTATATCACCTACTTATTTGAGTACTAGAATTTTTGCATTATTTACCTCTAAATCTTCCCATCGCAAAATAAATTCCAAATACACTTTTCTTGCATCATTATCATAAGTTATGGTTGCATCTTCATATCTTTCAATGGAGGCTATTTTGCTTAATTCTCCCTCTGATAAGTCGGAGTGACCAATCTCAATCTAAAATATAACAATATTTCATTATTGTAGTATAGTCTGTTTAAAGTTTTATGCTATGTCGGTATGATCAACTAATAAAATAAACCCTTAAAGATAAGAATATCTCTTGCAATAAAATGATTAACCACAATTTATGGAAGTCAAAGGAACAGTGTCGTGTTTTTACTTTCACAATAAGACCCTGCTCTCCCAACTACCGTTAATCGTTTTACTGGTCTTTTTAAGGGGTTATTTTTATTAGTAGATTATGCCGACGAAGCTTATTTCGCTGAAATTTCTATACAGTTCCGGATCAAGCGTGAATCCCTGAAGCTGCCGCTTCAACGCCAGATCGGGTCGGCTCATTTTGGTACCTTTTTGGTTGACAAATAAACAATGGGTTAAACTTTATTATATACCAATAAGATTATCTAAAACACGTGATACCGCTTTTAAAAATGGTCGCTCTAGGACAAACATTTTCAAATGGCTGTTCATTCTTTATGAGAGATTGTGTACCATAAATTAAAATTACCCTTTTTGGTGCTATTTTATTGGTTGATTTTGTTTTTTAATTTTTGGCTGAACTATTAATTTCACCACAGTAATTTTTACGGTTATATTGGTGGATGTCAAATCGGGCAAACGTAAAAAAACGCCTTTTAAGCCGGCTGTCCATAAGAGCGGTTTTCCGCTCGCGGATGATAATTGAGCGTTGTGTTTGGTTAGTGCAAATTTAAAATGTTTTTCTCGCCAATCACAACGTTGAATTATCATCCGCGAGCGGAAAACCGCTCTCATGGACAGCCTGCTTTAAGGTTGGCTTCACTTCGTTTTCCGTGGATGCACTGTGGTTTGGCGTTGCTGACTTTTGACTTCGATTTTATTTTTTTATGCTTTAGTATTGTTGTCTTGTGTTATTATATTATGTATATTATTTATTATACAACAAAACGACGGGATACTTCTAGGTCAACCAAGACAAAAATATTCCAGAAATATTAAATCTCTTTTGTCTATTTTGACAGCCTGTTAGATAAGTCTATTGGTATAAATAGGTACCAAAATGAGCCAAAATCGCTCAAAGTAAAAATCTGCTGTTCTTAAATTGTTGGGTAGTGGTTTAATCCAAATAATACATGAGGAGGAACGCAAAGCAAAGGAAAGAAGCGGAAATTTGACCTGAAAACCTTTTTTTATTTTTTTGTGTCTTTACTTTTTAAGTGGTTTTGTCCCAATTATACATCGAGAAGGGCGCAAACTGAAGGTAAAGAGCGCAATTTTTAATCTAATGATCTTTTTTTGATCTTCAATTTTTGTACTATCAAAATTTTGTTTTTGGCTACACTGATCAAAAATGCTACATTTTTAGTTTTCTAGGAAAAATATACCGGGTGTTACTAAATGTTGTTTAGAAAATTTAGGGGCAGACTCTGCTATTAAAAACGTGAAAAAAATCGTATATACGTGGGTCCGCAAATTCCTTGTTCTGGTTTTTTGAAAAGTTTAACAAACACCTTGTATCTTGAGAACGAAAAATTTTTAGGACCCTTGTTTATATATACTTTTCTTTATATTTTCTTTACAACATTTCATAACACCCTGTATTTATAAAAAATGTTGGGTACACTTTTTACAAATACATGCTTTAAATTTTGTATTTGGAGTTAAAATTAATTTTTAAAGGCAGAAATAATATTTTTTTAAAAGTTAAAATAAAAGAGAACATTATTTTTATGGTAAAATGGTTTATTATCGAAAAAATTAAATAACTAATGTAAACATCTTTATTATCCAAGTATTGTTTAAATAAATAGCTTCTTCTTTTTACTTTTTTCGAAAGTAACAATGGATGACAAATAGAGTTTTTGCAAGGAACGCCTTAAATAATGGCAATAATTACGAGACAATTGACTTTTTATTTTTTTAATTGTAAGTTGTTTCTATTTTTTAAAATGGTTTACCGTAAATATTTTTAAATAAATATATATTTTTTAAGGAGTACTATAAAAACTTACGTTAATTCTTTGATCTGGAAGAGATACTGGATCATAACCAGCTTTTAAAAGAGCTTGGTTTACGTTTGGTAGAAATTTGTCCAAAAATTCGTTCACATTTGCACTTGAACTTGCAAGACTAAAAGGAAACATTTTATTTGTTATTAATATAAAACTATTGAAATGCAGTAACAATAAATAATTTATTTTTAATTTTAAAATGAAATGTATTTTATGGTTTTATGTTTAAGTGTTTATATAGGGTGTACAAACAATGTGTTTATGGTCCATGGACTGAACTATACAGGGTTAAGGCCATTCTCAAATGTAACACCAAACAGGTTTATTATTATATTTTTTTCAGAACTTGGCTGCTCATAAGCTATGAGTATTAATGGTTTTATTAGGTATGTTTTTTGCTGGTACGGTTTTACTAATAATAAAATAGGCACTGGCTAAACGACGGCTGGGGGTTTTGTTCAATTATAAAAGAAAACTGCCGTTCCGGTGGTTATATCTATTTGCGTATATAAAAACCGCCAAAAATTGAATTAACTTGTTATTACCGGCGGTTTTTACTTATTTTATCGGTAGACGCCGCCGTCCGACGGTTTGGTTTATAAAAACTATTGAAAACCGCCGAATAAAAGTTAAAGGTAACCTAACTTTAATAATTATTTCATTATTGTTTAATATTATTTTTATTATTGATCAACAAACAAAAATAAAACTGGGAGACACATTTGATACCTATAACGAAGATTTTGTCGAAGCTCTTCATAAGTTTAAAAAAATGTACATCTTTTAGAAAAAGAATAGCCAGGGGTATTTTAGCGGCAAGAGAAAAAAACTGGTCGTTTCATAGAACCAAACTAAAGTATTACCAATTAAAGCATGCATGTATTGAGGGTGGAACAACAAACTTTAAAATTTCCAGGAAGAGAAAAAAGTTTAGAAGATACATAATTCATAAACACGTCTGATTTCTTCATGTTATCGATATTTAAATAAAGTATTTCAATGTGTCCCATAGCTACAGGGTTACGAGTGTTGACACGTAAGCCACAGGTTCCGAGTTCGAATTCCGGATAGGTACTTAACTTTTTTTTTTATTTTTTTTCTTGATAATTTTTTATCCATTTTTTCTTATTTTTATATTTTGTTGTTTATAACTTAACTTTCGGACAAATAATTTTCCACTTTTTAAGAATTTTAAGTTTATTTAATTGCTGACTTTTGTGCTGACGATGACGTCGTGTTGTAAAATATTGAGTTCATGCAAAGACAATTATAGTAGTGAAACTATAATTGTCTTTGGTTCATGTGAAGAAATGGTTTTGTAATGTGTCATTTTTAAATATAGGCCCTTGATAAGGTGGCCATCCATCCACGAAACATTAGGATAAATACAATAGTGGTTTTATTTGCCTGTCCCCATCCAGCTATACTACCCCAATTTGTTTTTTCAAAAGGTTTTATAAACTAAACTACAATATTTAACAATAAAACCACAAAAAAACTTAAGGCTTACGGTTCAACAAAATAAATAATTATTAAGGTTTGATTACATTTAACTATTTTTAGTGTTTATAAGCAAAACTGCCGGACGGCGGTTTCTATCGATAAAAGAAGTAAAAACCACCAGTAATAACAAATTAATTAACATTTTTGGCGGTTTTCATATTCGTAAATATAAAAAACCGCCGGACGGCGATTTTCTTATTATAATTAAGCAAAACCGCCCGCGGTCGTTTAGCCAGTGCCAAATAAATAGTTGTGGAGTTTTCTTGCAAGATAAAAAATCAGCCTAAAAATAAAAAAAAGTTCGTCATAAGAATGAAGAATTTGAAAATACATCGGTCACCGTGTACAAGTCTGAAAAAATTTAAACCGTTTATTATTCTTTAAATCTTAAAAAGCTTTTTATTATTTTTAATTTTTTCAGTAGTTAACAGTAAACTATTTAAAAATTGACTTTTTACAATACAGTTATACTTACAAGTCAGAGTCCTTTTTTATGGTATCAACTTTTGCGATCACAATCTCTTTTAATTCTTGTACTAATTCATCAGTCAAATATTGGTATTTTTTTGTCCTATCATCTTGAATATTTATTATTTTGTACCCTAGTGAAGCGACAAAAATAAATGGCAAGATTATCACGAACCTCATTTTTAGTAAAGTTCTACTTTGTAGTTAATTTAATTATTTTGATTATAATATTTTTCTGGCTGCTAATAGATAAAAAATTGTCAGGTACTTATTATCTAATATAGGTACTTAATTTCAATATTTTCCAATACGCTTATTTAATCTTACCTGGCGTAGCTAGGCGTAGGCGGTGTAAGTTGTCGCCTACTGCTTCGTGCCTAGTAGGGCCTCGCGGCTAGGAGGCCTTGCAGTTGAAGGTATGAAATGTAATGTATGTAACAAGTGCATAAAGTGATACTTTTTTTTACTAATTTTTTCTAGACCGTATAAAAATTTCCCACATGACCAGTTTATATATGTTTTAGTTATTTAAAGTTATTAATTTTGCAGCACAGCCATTACCTATATTGCAACAAAAATTATAGCTTCCTTATTTTTTAAAAGACTATTATCCTCTTCATAACTATGCCGTTATGATTAAATTTTAGAAAATTGTATGTACTTACTTTTTGTAGAAATAATACTAAAACAGTATAAATTCCTATTCAATTTATTAGTCATCCCAATTCATTATTACTATTAATTTTTAATAATTTTTATGAAATTTATTTTTTTTATCTTTGGACAAACCACGAAGGTTAAAAGCCTAAATACTAACGTACCGTGGGTGTCTTAAGCAAGGTAAGAGGGAGTTTGTTGACACGGGACTTAAATACTTGAAGATTTGGGGGAAGGAAAGACCTTCGCGGGTAGCAGGTTCCACAATCTAGAAACTCTAGGGATAAAAGAACGAACAAAGTGAGAAGTTCGGGGCCTGTCCAGTTGGACCGTATAGGGATGCATACGAACGGAACCACGAGTTTCTCTATTGGGAACCGTGAGTGAAGGAACTATACTGGACAATTCTTCAGAGCAGAAGCCATGAAAGTACCTATAAAAAGCGATAAATCCCCCACAGCCCGACGATGGGCAAGAGAGAAGAGCCTTTCTGTAAGTAAAATCTATTCACAAACTGTCAAATTTAAAACTAGTGACACATGAACTAAAATAAATAATGACGAAATCAAAGGTAACTTGACCGTTTGGTACAGCTGATGCTGCGTTTACTGTTTTATTGCATACATTGATATTTTAGTTTATTGTAGTAGGTATGGAAACAAAACACGGTAATTTTCCAGAAACCTGCGGCAACTCCGATTTTGACGAAATTTGGTATACGGGGGTTTTTGAGGCGCTGATCACGAATCTAAAAGAATTTTTGGCGGAAACGTTTCGTTCTTAAGATATTTATCATCAGACTTGAATTTTAAACTAATCCTATTTTTACAATATTCCCCCTTCTTTTGCACACAATTCTTGATTTAAAGCTAAGGTGGCACACAATATTTGATTTTTACCATTTATAACCCCATTTTTTACGAATTTTACATTATTTTTGCATTAAATTGCATAGCTATACTTTGAATCATTTCAATCCCAGTGTGCCATGAAGCCCTTTGTGTATGTATGGTTGCCGCATTATCAAAGAACAGCCACGCAATTTAATTTAAAAATAATGTAAAAACGTAGAAAAACGGGGTTTTAAAAGGTGAAAATCAAATATTGTGTGACACTTTAGCTTTAAATCAAGAATTGTATGCAAAAAGAAGGGGGAATATAATGAAAATAAGCTTGGTTCAAATTTGAACTTTGATGATGAATATCTCGAGAACGAAACGTTTCCGCCAAAAAAATATTTCAGATTCGTGACCAGCACCCCAAAAATCCACGTATCCCAAATTTTGTTAAAATCGGAGTTGCCGCAGGTTTCTAGAAAATTACCCAAATACTAATTCATAGTGTAAAAAACTTTGAAGTGTTAAAAAGTTACTTTTTTAACACTTTATGTAGTGTACTAGAATGAAGAACTTTATCTTCATGTTGACTATTAAAAACACTGCATTTTTTTTAAGGGTCGTGGAATAAAGTATTTTCAGGCAGCCAAAAAGTCCATGCATGATATATCATTAAAAGGAGAATTTTATAAAGAGTACAAATAAAGAGAAAAAATGGTTAATGGAATGATGGTACTTTCTGTTAAACTGGAAGTGATTTTAAGAATGTGATAAAGAAAAAAATGTCAATTTATGCTTTTATTGTACTGTAAAATTTTTATTAGTCACTATAAAACAAAAATGGGGACAAAACATCTTGGGTCACCTGGTATAAAAAAATCTGAAGATAAAAAAAAATTATAAATAGGCAAGTATAAAACCTGGGCCTAAATACCACGGTTAATTTTTATAATGTATATGTTAGGGTAAATGTGGATAGTGCGGTTATTATGTACAATTACCGGGAACTATGCATAATTACCAATGCCCGTGGAAAAGGTTGTAAAAACTTTCGAATTAATCACATGTAGCGGCAATTATATAAAATTACCATACCCCTTTAGTAAATGTAGTAAATAATGAAATCAAACATCGGAATCCATTGCGAAAACCGGAAAATGAATAGGGGTGCTGCCAATTTAAAAAAAGGCGTAGCTAACCGAAACTAACCTGACCGTGACTTCGGGCACGTTGAATTTTAGTTTAAAAAATCCACTACATATTTATAGAACTCCAAGTAAAAACGACATGTAACAAGGTCTAGACGCTATTACGTGCGCGGCTGCAAGTATCACCCTCTCCGCGCCGCGCCCCGCCCGCGCCTTTCCCTCTCCATTTCGAAGCTTATGTCAACATTTACCAATGTCACGCGGAAGTTTTATATAATTAGCGGTAAATGTGGATAATTCAATATATTTACCATGTGCGTTTGGTAATTATCTATAATTACCGGTAATTATAGATAATTATCGATTGCTTACATTTACCGTGACATATTATACATTCATTCATCGGTGGGGAAAGCCGCTATAGATTTTGTTCGTGAATGTTCTTTAAACGTTTTTAAAAGTTTTGTGTCTTGAAAAACATTTCTTTCTACGTTTACAAAACGTTTTTTATTGTACCTAAAACGTTCTAGGAACAGGCTTTCAAAGTTTTTTTTGGGACGTTTTAAAAACGTTGTCATAGTATTGCTAATTTAGTAATTGTTTACAAACCAGACGCATCGCCGATTTTAAGGAAATTTGCTATACGGGGTTTTTTGGGGAGCTGATTACGAATCTGAAAGAATTTTTTCGGACACGCTTCGTTCTCGAGATATTCATCATCAGACTTGATATTCAGAACTAAACTAAATTTACTATTTTTTCCTTTCTTTTTCCAAACAATTCTTGATTTAAAGCTAAAATGGTACTTTATATTTAATTTTTACCTCTTAAAACCCCATTTTTCTATTTATTTTACCCGTTTTTTCTATAAAATTGCAAAGCTTCACTTTTGCCTTGGCGCCCCCAAGGCAACTGCAATTGAAAGTGAGGCTTAACAATTTTATAAAAAAATAGGTAAAATAAATAGAAAAATGAGGGTTTAAGAGGTGGAAATCAAATAATGAGTACCATCGCGTTCAAAAAAACTCAGACAAGCTTATTTGGTTTGATCTCCCGGACTTTTATGAATTACCTGATTTTTCTATATTATAATAATAATGAAACTATCAAAAATTAATAGGTACTTAGTTGTCAGTCAAAAAAATATTCAGTTTTGGCATCTGCTGATATTATGCCTCGTCTAAACCAGCAACAAAAAGTAATACTACATACAAGAGTTATTGAAGGAGTTGCAATAAGGAATATAGCCAATGAGATTGGCGTAGACAAGAACACCGTTCTACTTGCAAAGAAAAAAATCAATAATTTTGGCGATATGAGAAGAAACCCAGGCTCAGGCCGGAAAAAAGCTCAAATGCGGAGCAAGATGCCGGTTTAATACAATATTTACAGGCCAATCCATTTCACACCGCTCTCCAAGCCAAAGAAGTCGCTAACTTTCCGGCATCCATTCAAACCGCTAGAAGGAGAATTCGGAATTCCCAAATTATAAGGAATAGGTCCGCAGCAAATAAAATTTTTTGACGGAAAAAAATAAAATTAGACGAATGCGGTTTGCCAGGGAGTTTCTAAATGCAGATAATCTGTGGCCAAAAGTTATTTTTTCTGATGAGAAAACTTTCCAGTCGTGTCATAATGGAAAAATTAGAGTATATAGACCCACTGGAACGAGATATAATAGTCAATATACTAGAAAGGTTGCAAGAAGCGGTAGGTTTTCGGTTAATGTTTGGGCATGGATTAGTGCCAGAGGACCAGGGGTTTTAAGAGTTATTCCAGGACGTTTTACTGCGCCCGTTTATAGGGATATATTAGAGCAAGTTATGCTACCATCGGTGGAAGCTGTATATGGGGATGATTTTACTTTTCAGCATGACAACTCGCCAGTCCATCAGGCCCGAATTATTAATGCATTCCTTGACGAAAATAATATTAATGTGCTGCCGTTCCCTCCAAAGAGCCCTGATCTCAACCCGATCGAAAATGTGTGGGGGCTTATGTTAAAAATAATTCACCAACATGATTTTCGACCAAGAAATCAAGAAGAGCTCCAGCAAAAAATTATGCAAGCTTGGGATCATATTGATAACCAGCTTACACAAAATCTAGTGTTTAGTATGCCCCGACGTTTGCGGAGTGTATTAGAAAATAATGGCTCTATTACAAAATATTAATATAGTTTCTATTTTTAAGAGTATAACCTGTTGTTGTTTAAATAATGTAATAATTATTTGATTTATTTAATTTAAATAAAAAACCTTATTTAATTTTTGCGTTTGTGTATTTTTTGAAAGCGATGGATCGCGTTTAAAAAAAAACACACACAAGCTTGTTTTGCTTGATTTCCTACACTTGTATAATTAAGTAATTTAATTCTGTAATAAATAAACCTAGCTGGTATAAATTACCTGAATTGTCTATATCCCAATAATAAAACTATCCAAACTTAACAGGTATTACGTTGTCAGTCAAAAAAAAATTATAATAGTCAGGGAGCTAGTAGCATATAATATTTTGAGTGTCTGAGTTTTTTTTGAACGCGATTACCAAGTTAGCTTTAAATCAAGAATTCTTTGCAAAAAGAAGGGGAAAAATGGTGAATTTAGGTTAGTTCTGGTTATCAAGTCTGTTAATGAATATCTCGAGAACGCAACGTGTCCGAAAAAAAATGCGTACAGATTATTAATCAGCGCCTCAAAAATCCCCCGTATACCGAATATCATTAAAATCGGCGATGCGTCCGGTTTGTAAACAATTATGTTTCAGGTGAATGTTTTAAAATGTAAATAACAACCTACTTTTAGTGTGGATTAAGCAGAAATAAACCTATTTATTAAATTATAGTAAAAACTAGAACAATTATCAGTTAATAGGGTTTGATAATATTACTGAAACAAGAGAAAAAACAGCGCATCACAAAATAGTTAAGGAAAGCAGCACATCAAGGAATACTAATCGTATAAAATACATTAAAATGTAAAATGCATTTTTGCAAGTTGTAATATTGCCACACCAAAACACCAAAAATGACAAAATGTCATTTATGTCATTCACTAGTCAAAGAAGACTTTAGAGTAATGCGATAAAAAAGTTTATACTTATACCTTAAAGTAAAATCAAAGGATGTTTAATGAGTTTTATTAATTATTATTTGAGACTTTCTTTTTATTTATTTCATTTCATTATTAATTTAAGTTCAGAATACGGTCAATATAAACGTTTCATGTAGGTTCTAAATAAACGTTTTTAATACGTTTATATAAAACATGTTGTATAAACGTTTTTTTGTCCTGAACCTTCGGACCTAAAGTGTACCTAAAACATACGTTTTCTTAACATTGTGTGTTATTAGGGTGCTTGGGCTACCACTAGCTTCCACTAATAATATATGGCCAATCTTAATGTCTTTTTTTTCTGATATGAGAGAATATTAATATCCTGTCATATTTTTTATAATTAAAAAACAAAAACTTTTTTTTGAGGATTTAAATTTATTTGCTAGACTTTTTATTTTGATACCAACCTAGTAATGCTAATGGTTATTTATAATATTTTATTTTATTAGGTAAAAAGAAAACAAGTTTTTATTTTTTATTGGTCATTTATTAACTAGAAATAAAAATTACAATAGAAAAAATTAACTTTACTTCATATATATCATATAATCTAGTATATTAGTGAGGGATGAAGTATATTATTTATAGCGTCAACGATTGAATCGATAGGACCTTCTATAATGTTCTTAATTATACTTAGAATTAAATTATGCAGTATTGTTGTTAAAACTGTGCTCATTGCATTGGTGATCCAATCTATCGCAGCATTTCCAGAAACATGGAGGGTAATACTCCTAAAATAGTATATTACATAACAAGTGTCGAAAGTGATATATTTCACACGAGTGGAAATGTTGTCGCACGAGGCGATAGCCCAGTTCGACAATACCACGAGTGTGAAAATCACTTTTGGCACGAGTCATGTACAATATTTTTCCTACGACCAAAAAATATTTATATACCAAAAATCCTAAGTTAGTTTTTTTAAATCATTAATTTAAACACAGACAAGATAATCTGACAAAAGCTTAGACGTAAATTAGTGTCAATGCCATAAAATCCAAATAAAGAAATTACCTTTAAATGGATGTAAAAGCATGTAAGTATTTAGTATTTTTATTTCAGTTTCCTTACAAAAGTGTATGCACTGTAATTTCTTTAATTAACTTTTTAAATTGCGTAAAAACACCTTATCACTAAACAAAGCTTACAGTCCCAAATAGAATAATTTTAATTTAATGGCAATTTTATTTTTATTTTACCGGATATTAGCCTTTTGCTAACAAGGTATGATTTATTTAGAAAAAAATCTCTGGCATTTTGTGGTTAGGTTAAAATTTTACATATGGAGATCGAGATCCCTACTTTGGCATTCGAAGCTTTAGACGCTCCCATTGTTTAATGGGTTGCCTATTATTATTAAAAGCATTTGCTATAAAATAATGTCTATAAATAAACTAGTTAACTCTTAAACATAAAATTAAAATGAATATAATTTGAAAAAATATAATGTGTGTTACCACTGGTAAGTCAACAAAACCTTTAGTTTGTTAAAAATATACTGTAAATAATTTTTTCCTACGACCACTTGTGAAAATAGCAAATAGCACACTGATTTCATGCATAGAAAATGCGTTATATCACACTAGTGTTGCAAAGTACTTTACAGCACTAGTGTTGCAAAGTACTTTACAACACTGGTGTGATACATATTATGATGTCATTCTAAAAACTGCCATTGGTTTTGCAAGTGACATATTTATTGTAGTGAGAGTAAAAAAACTTTTTATTTACCTTAAAAACGGTAGAACCCAAATTAGCGAAAATCATCTTATTTTATATTTATTAAAATTTACGAAAAAATAAAAACATAAAGAAAAATAGACATAACCACAAAAAACAACTTTCACTGACTGGCACAGTGTTGTCAGGTAAGTAGATCAAATTAAAAATCTCCCTTCTACCTTTGAGCACGTACTTTATAGAGGCAGTCTTGCCGCTTGACCGTTCGACCTAAAGCGCCAGAGAAAAAAGCCTATAGATCAAATTCCTTCCTCTCTTTCTTCGTGTACTCAAACAACTAGTTAAATCTTTTTTTTAATCCCTAATTAAACCTAAGGCTAATACACACTTTATGAATCCACTTTCTTTTATCCATTCATAAATAGAATCAGACCCTTCCGACGTTGCCAAATGCTTTCCATATTTTGCATGGTAACTGACGTTTGGTAGTCGTTTTTATCTTACTTTTAGGACTTTAGGTTATGCATTTACAATTTTCATAGTTTTTATATTTTTTCTTAAAAATATGAGGAAAAACTGTTATTTTTACTTAATTTTATATGTGATGTTCAGTTTCATTAACTCGTTTTACCAATTTTACCCCACCCAGCACCCCTTTTCACTCCCCGGTCCCGTAAGTTAATTTACTGATATTTTTAAAAAACGGAATATTTTGGATATGCACCACTTACGTTTTATTTAGAAGAGTGTCTAAAATATGTAAGAATCGATAATTTTTAAGAAACACTTATAATAGCAGAAAACCGTATTAAACTATTAGAGTTATTACCTAACAAAACCATACAATTTTTATTAAGTGAGGGCCTTTTTAAATTCCAAAATGATAAAAGATATATAATGCTTCTAGGTAGGTGATTTTCGATGTAAAAATATTGTCAAAACAGTATAATATAGCAGTGAGGAAAAGTATATATCACACTAGTGTTGCAAAGTAAATATCACCCTAGTGTTGCAAAGTTCTCAATTGTTTTTAATTTTTTCTGAACAGACAAACTTTAATTTATTTATTTTTTGGTGAATAATTTGTGGTCGTAGGAAAAATAGTGTACAGTACTCGTGTGAAAATGACTTTCTTACACTCGTGGGTTTGTCGCACTCGGCTAACGCCTCGTGCTACAATATTCCCACTCTTGTGAAATTAGTCATTTTCCACACTTGTAATGTAATATACTATTTAACGGAAATTAAGGATCTGTCATATGTACTTTTCAACACTAGTGTTGAAAAGTAGATTTCAACACGCGTGTGATATTATTCGTTTTCTAAAGGATCAAGGAGTGCGTTAGTAGAGGAAAGTGACCAAATATGGAATAGTATCCCTAATATGGAAATGCCGGTATTTCTCTTAAACGAAAACTCACACACTCAATTAGAGGGGTTTGTCTTTTTTATGACATTCGCGAGTAGAAGAGGTAACATGCCAGTAGTGCAAGCCCTTTCCTCGCCAGGGCCGTATCATCCATTAGGCTGACTAGGCTACAGCCTAGGGCGCCATATGAAAAAATAGGCGCCAGACAGGGGAGTTATAGGAGCTACACAGGGAAGTTTTTAAAAAGTTTTAGGCCGGGTGGGGATTTTTGGACTTGCTGACTAATTTCTAGGTGCTTTGGAATGAAATAAGCACAAAAAGGAGGAAATTACCTTTTTTTTGCTCTTCAAAATTTTTTGGGGTGGAAAATAGGCGCTCCGGGAATTTTAGCCTAAGGCGCCTCAAACAGTTAATACGGCCCTGTTCGTCGCTGTAGTAACGTTTTGTTTTATCGCTTTCTCATAACTTTTTAAGGTATTTTAAAAATAAGTATTTTTTATACAAAAAGTGCACAAAATACTGTTTTTATAATTTTTAGAGATAGTTTAGATATTCCGTTGTAGGTTTTAACGGTATTTAATTTTATTACTTTCTTAAATTAAAATATAAAAATTAGTTTCAAGTCGTCGGAAAATCCAAATATGGACAGATCATAGTACCTAAATATGGAATATTTCATATTTGGGTTCTTTGATCATTTAAAAAGCTTCTGATAAAGCAAGAAAAGAATCAGAAGACAAGCATCAAGGCAAAAAGGACTGTTCGTCTCATAAATGAACCTTCGCTTACAGAGAGGCTTTTTTCTCTCGCCCATCGTCGGCCTGTGGAAGCTTTATCGCTTTTTATAGGTACTTGCATGGCTTCTGCTCTAAGGAATTGTCCAGTATAGTTCCTCCACTTACGGCGGTTTCCCTTTAGAGAAACTTGTGGTACTGCACGTATGCAATCCTATACGGTCAAACTGGACAGGCTCCGAACTGCCCACTTTGTTCATTCTTTTATCTGAAGTGTATGTAGATGGTGGAATCTGCTGCCCGCGGAGGTATTTCCTTTCCCCCGTATTTAAGTCCTGAGTCAACCTCGCTTAAGACACCCACAGCGTGAGTGTGGGCTCTGAGCACAATAATTGCGCTGGATCTAGAGTCTGACGCCTGGTCTGTGATTTTTTAAATTATTTTTGTTGCTTTCTATGTTACACCAAAGTTTCCAAAGAGTTTTTGTTAAATAAGTTTAACTTTGAATGGTGTTTATAGTATTCCCTATTTGGGTACCTATTCCATATTAAGCTACCTTTATAATTTTTAATTTTTTTTAATCTTTATTAAAATTGATCAATGTAACTTAAAGTTCTTACAAAATAAAGGACAAATATGATTGTTAATAATTACTTCAAAAAGTTTGTTATTTGCAATGTTTATTAAAATTATGTGTAAAAAATATTCCATATTTGGTCACTTTCCTCTACAGAATGGCGCCTTTTCATTGACATTGCAGGGTATAGCGAAAACCAATAGAGATAGAACAAATCTGATGACACAATATCAATTTCGATTTTTAAAACAAATTTAGTGCTGAAAGTAAATCATGGCTAACTTGATTTGTTTTAAAGATACAGTGTTTTCAAATTTTGTCAATTTGGTCAGGCACTCGTAACTCGCTTGGTATTAAAGATAGAAAAATAAATAAAAAAGTTTTAAACATTTTTACGTACAATTCAGTGGCGTACCTATATTTTTTCAATTGACTCTTATTTTCAAGTTATAATACAATTTTTTTTTATGGAACAACCTGTATATTTTACTACCAACAGAAAGTTTTCCTTAGAAGCCGAAAAAATACCACATTAATATATTATTTGCCATAGTTTCGTAAATATAGTCATCCTCAGGAGTTCGATAATAAAATTGTTTTTTTTTTTTAATAAAACACCCTGTATATTGTATCACTATTAAAAATAAATTTTAAATACCTTTAAGTATTTACCACCCTTAAAGTGATTTATAAGATTCAAAATCTTAGTGAGTACTCGTATATACAGGGTGTTATTTAATAAGTGTCCGATATTTCAGAGAGTGATTTTTCAAGTATTTTTAAGGTAAAAAGTTCCTATGAACGTGTGGTCTAAGATGCTTCGCTTTCAAGATACAGGGTGTCAAAGTTTTATTTTTATTTATGTTTTTTCTGCATAATTTCCTAAATAATGCCGATTTCCGAACGTAAATTGGTACCTGGGGGTTTTTTGACATGAGAAATTTGAATTTGTTCTTAATTTAGCTCTTACTTGTAGAGGGCGCTAGCCACATGTATATTCTCACTTTCAAAGGCTCATGACTTTTTGTACAACCCTGTATTTACATTTTTGTTAAAAGAAATGGATTCCTTAGTCATTTTTACGTAAAAAAGGTACTCTTATTAGATGACGCTAGGAGCAATCGTTTTCGAAATATTTTGGTTTGGTTTGGTTTGGTTTGAAATCGATGCATGTGTTTTGAAAAAAATGAAACAATTTTGTAAATTAACTTTTTTAATCAACATGAAATATTAAAAAAAAAATAACAGACGAACACTAAATAAAAACAGGATGAAAAACCAGATCAAAATCACAATAAATGTTGGAATTGCCCACCCCTGCCTGGATGCACGCATCCAATCTTCTCCTCATTGATTCGCGTACCCTCTGGAAAATTCCTGGAGTATTTTCAATCGTTCTACAAGAGTCCATTATTCGATTTCTCAGTTCTTCTTCATTTTAAATAGGTGTTTGGTAAACTAATGTTTTTAGATGTCCCCAAAGGAAATAGTCCAAACTATTAAGGTCTGGCGACCTAGGAGGCCATGGTTGAGTCCCTCCCCTACCTATCCAACGATTATTGAAATTTTGATTTAAAAACTCTCGCGCTTGGATGCTAAAATGTGCAGGGGCACCGTCATGCATAAACCACATCTCATTCCTTAGTCTAAGTGGCACATTTTCCAGTAAAATAGGCAAATTCTCTTCAAGAAAACGACGATATATCTCGCCATTAAAATCTTCCCGGAAGGAAAAATGGACCTATCAAATTATCTCCCAGGATTCCTGCCCACACGTTAACAGAGAACTGTTCTTGAAAATGTGATTCCTGTATCGCATGTGGGTTTTCATTTGACCACATATGATTATTATGAAAATTACGTATAGCGTTACGTGAGAAATTTGCTTCGTCGGTAAACAGGATAAGGTTTTGAAACAAAGGGTTTTGAATAAGGCATTGGAGAAACCAACGACAGAAATTTATACGTAAGGGAAAGTCACGAGGTAGCAGTGCCTGAACTCTTTGAACATGATAGGGATATAATAAATTATCCACTAAAATTTTCCATACCAGAAAATGAGAAATATTTAACGTAAACGCTACTTTCCTGGTGCTTGTATCCGGCTGTTCTTCTACCATATTAAGGACTGCATCTTCGATATCTGGGGTTCTTACCGTTCGAACTGCACCTGACAGGTGACTAGCTTTCTCAAATGTTCCTGTTTCTCTTAACCGACCGTGGATTCTTGAAAAAGTTTTTGGAGTTGGAACTATGCGATTCGGATAACGCTCCTGATACAAACGTTTAGCTTCATAAGCATTTCCATTAGCAAGTCCGTATGTAAAACGCATGTCAGCATACTCAGCATTGGTAAAATTTACCATTTTAAAAAACTCACTAATATTTATTACCTACTACTCAACTGTACGTCAAAGTACGTCAAAATTGTATTATGTCTGAATTTTTACATGACAACACAAACAAAATGCATTGACTAGGCTACTTGATAAAACCGTCATTTTCGGCGGTATTTACTTAGCATATTTATTACTAAGCGTATGCATCGATTATTTTAAACTAAAATATTTCGAAAACGGTTGCTCCTAACGTCATCTAATAAGAGTACCTTTTTACGTAAAAATGACTAAGGAATCCATTTCTTTTAACAAAAATGTAAATACAGGGTTGTACAAAAAGTCATGAGCCTTTGAAAGTGAGAATATACATGTGGCTAGCGCCCTCTACAAGTAAGAGCTAAATTAAGAACAAATTCAAATTTCTCATGTCAAAAAACACCCAGGTACCAATTTTCGTTCGGAAATCGGCATTATTTAAGAAATTATGCAGAAAAAACATAAATAAAAATAAAACTTTGACACCCTGTATCTTGAAAGCGAAGCATCTTAGACCACACGTTCATAGGAACTTTTTACCTTAAAAATACTTGAAAAATCACTCTCTGAAATATCGGACACCTATTAAATAACACCCTGTATACTATTTTTTAAAATAACATGGTCATATTTACAAAGGTATAAGGGATAAACATATTAAACGTGATATTTTGTTAAACCTCTCTGAAATATCTTTTCAATGCTAATATAATATACAGGGTGTTTCCTTAAAAAACCTGATTACGGCCATATCTCCGAAACTGTTAAAAAATAGATATATCAAATTCACTATTTATTATTATTCATATGATCATATATCAATATTTCTTCTAAGAAAATCTATTTATTGGCAATAAAATATACAGGGTGTTCCATTAAAAAAACAACTTTGTGTTATAACTTTAAAATAAAAGTGAATGGAAATAATTTAGATACGCCTCTGAATTTTACGTAAAAATCCCTTAAAAGTTTTTTATTCATTTATTTTTTCTAGGTCTATTATAAAGCGTGCCTGGAGAAATTGACAAAATTAAAAAACATTTTCTGTATTTCCAAAACGTATGAAGTTAGCCATGACATCCTCCCCCACTAAGTTTGTTTCAAAAATGAAAATCGAGATTGTGCAATTAGATTTGTTCTATTTCCTTTAGTTTTCTCTATATTCAGCAAGGTCAACGAAAAGGCGCCACCCTGTACAATAGACAAATAAGGTGAAATTTTCATTTTAGTGTCATGTACTAAGACATAACTGGAAATCTTAACAATAATTTTGTTATTATACTTCATAAGCAATAACTAAAGGTATATCGGCCAGTAAAGCAACAACAAAGGAAGCACGATAAGTCATCCTATCCGAAATGTTTACATGCCGGCATTTGCGTTTAATCATTTCCTTTACACACATTGCCTATAAACGACTTCATTAGGCTTATTCTACTTTCTATAAAATACTACTTACTTTGCTAGATTAGCCAAACCTGGTTATTACTAAAAATATTATTTATACCCTCTATCTATCGATGGTGGAGGGAGGATAACCATCTTTTATGGCGGACAAGTTTAAAAAGTGGCCATCGGAATGTAGCAAATTGGGATGGCGCCACAGTAGCCAGTGGAGGGATTTTGGTATTTCTTTCCTTTTTTATTTTCTATCTATCTGTGCTTTTTCATTTTGTATCTCACTTTAATAATTCATGCACATTGGTTAAAAAATCTCCTCTGGCTACTGTGGCGCCACCTTAAGTTGCTCCTTTGGACGGACACTTTTTAAAACATTCAGATGGTTATCCTCCCCTCCACCATCCATACCTCTATCGAAAAACATTAGAGCCATATTCTTTCGCGAAAAAAAAACTTTAAAAGAATATATGAACTTATAATAAATAAAGATAACAATAGTTTGACTATTTTTGGAAAATTAAGAAATCGTTTTCTAGGCATTAAAGAACATTTTTCTAATGTACAAAAAAATTAAATTTCCTCCGTGTCCTCCGAAAAATAATCTGGAAATATTAAAAAAAAAGTGGTACTTTACCGCATTGCACTAAAACATATTTTTATTTTACATGTTTGTTACGTTTCTAATAACTTAAATCCCTAAACTTTTTTTTATGTAATGTATGTATGTACAATCGATTTCTCGGCATGGCCAAATCGCGAATATCTAATTCTACTTCTTGCATATTTTGAAAATTCGATAGGTGTTCAAAACATGTCTGAAGAGTTTAGTTTATTGACATTATTTTTTGCTAGGACCCCATTTACTACGTTTACTATTACTACTACTATAGTTGTGACCCGACATAATTCATTCTAAAAGCAATGCCGCAAAGTAGGCAAAAATCCTAATGTAAACAAACCCATTTGTTAACAATGACATATTGCAGCAAAAAATATTAAACTCGACAAGTTTCTAGTTTCTCACGCCACACAACAGATTTAATGGCAGGAAAGAGGTGAAATAAGAGGATTTTTTAAATACGTAATACGTGTTTTACGAGGTGTTTTAGTAATGTTTTTATTTGAAAAATATGTCATCATGTTCTGTCAGAGGCTATGTGCATTCGAAAACGTTTGTTTACTTTAACATTTTTTGTGTAATTTGTAGCTTTGCTTTCAGAATGAATTATTTCTGGCGCTAACTATACTACTTTTACTAATACTAGTACAGGCGACAACTACTACTTACCCAGTATGTTTAAAATCTATGGAACTAACAAATACTTTAGATTCTTTAAAATCAAATCCTAACTTAACATGAATGTGTACGTGTTCAACATCTCCGTGTAGGTGACCAGTCATACTAATGAATGTAACTTTAGTGTGGTATTTGTAAATAAACTACAAATAAAGGAAAACTATTGTATTTGTTAATAACTTTAAACGTTAACGTGTACTATAATTAAAGTTCTTTAGCCTGCAGCGTTTATGTGTTTAAATATTTTTAATGAAATTTTTTACTTTCTCTAGAATAGGATGGGTCAAAAATCTACTATTTTTATTTTAACTGCTGACACCAAAAAACATGTATCCTAGGCAAAAAGATTCGACTCATTACTGTTTTCATATTTTTCTCAGTCCTATACAAAAGACTCATGTCTCATTCGTTAGTCATGCATTAAAACTCTAAAAGATTATTTTGTAGAAAATTCAACGCTCTTAAAAAAAAGAACTTTTTAATAAATCTAACCATTAAAAGAATATATTTAGGTTCAAAAAATTTTTTTTAAATGTCTCTATTGTTTTGTAACTTACTGAAAAATGATTATTAAGAACTGAGTTTCTACCATTTTTATTTGAAAATAAACGCTCTACAAAAAGGTCGTTTATACTTTTTAAGTAAGTTACAAAACTTATTACAAAAAAATATTTTTCTTAAAATTCTTCAATCTTTAACCTTAGATATCTTTTCAATGGTTTAATTTATCCAAAAGTATAAAAACCTCTTTTGTAGAGCGTTTTTAGAATGTTACAAATTTCAAAGCAAAAAAGTTATTTTCCTTAAAATTATTTCATCTTTTACCTTAAATATCTTTTTAATGGTTACATTTATCAAAAAGGACGAGAAACCAGTTTTGTAAAGCGATTAATTTTTTGGATTAACCCAGAAAACATCGTAAATAAAAAAATCTTCTGTTTGGATTTTTTCGTAAATTTTGCTAAAATATTTACCTTTTTTCAATACAATTAGAACATCTCAAAAATTTTGCATAACATTTTTTTAACAGGCTATAGTTTTTTTAATGGATATTTTTATGAAATTTTAAATATGTCAAAGAGATTTGATTTAATTTACAAAAAAAAAACGAAAAGGGAATTCGCTTTTATAACTTCGATTTTTTCTGGGGAGGGAGGGAGGGGGGTAATTCAAAAAATCAACTTTTTTGCAAATTTCAAAATAGTCAATTTTTTGACCTACCCTTCTTTAGAGTTCTATAATTGAAAAAATAAAGCTAAATTTTAATTACTAACAGCGTTTGCATTAATTGTTGTTAGTTAACAGCTCGACTTTTACCTTATAAGAGCACAAAGTAAATGCAAGCTTGATCTCAAGATTTGTACAATACCTTTAAATCCTCAAACCTAAGGACCATCTCTGCTATAAGTTGTTTAGACTCATTATCATAAGTAAGGGTAGCGTCTTCATATCTTTCTAGAGTGGCTGTATCATTAAGTTGTCCTTCGGTTAAATCGGTATGTCCTATTCCAATCTACAAAAAAATATTTTAGCAATTTACCTGAATATGACCGAAATAATATTTTTAAATGTAGATATTTTATTGTTTTTAAGATTCATTTTTTTTGTTAAAAACTATAGATTTGTTAAATTTGGTCTTAACAAGTAAAACAACATGAACTATGTTTTCTTAGATTTTATTGGTCTAGTTAATTAGATTAAGTTTGGTTTAAAAATAGAAGTAAAACTTAGTCAATTTTTAAATTTGCATAAATTGCATACACCCAATGGTTATTAGCGACACTTTATTACACAGATTACATAAATTTAAATTTAAAGTCTATTTTAAATAATACATGCATGTTTCCTAAAGTGTATATCCTGTGAACAGTCACTTTCAATTTCTAATACTAATATTAGTTTGGTTTTTCGGGTTTTCATGGCTGTATCGCTGAGGTAACGATAAGTTTGTGTTAGCAAGTGTATTAGGACTATCATATCCGTGGTAAATTCCTTAATTATGGCAATAGGATCTAGTGAACCTATGGCAAGGAAAATAAACTTTTTAATAAGGAGAGCTTGATCCTATTTAAGCCTATGTTCACTCAATTTTGTGACGTAATCTTTTCCCGTAATTCTTTGTTTACAATCGTACTGGAAGCTTTTTTCGCGGTTTTGGTATTATGTTTTGCTTTTTATATATGTTTAGTTTTTACTGTTTATGGATAAATTGAGTAGTAATTAGTACTGCAGTTACAGATAATTTTAAAACCTGTAAACAGGGGTGACTGACCTTTGGATATTTTTTAAAGGAAATTTACGATAAAATCGCTATTAAGAGTAAGATACTATTTTTTTAAATGTTTTTTAAGTTATTTTATGCAAGTATTAGTTGATTTTAACAGATAAAATAAATATTATGGCAAAAAGCTGACGTCACAAACATAACCTATATTTTCGGACAAATATAAAAAATCGAGCGCTCCTTATTAAAAGTTTTTCTTCCTTGAACCTATGGTGCTTAAAAAGAAGATATAGTTAATCTGAATTTAAAATTAATGGAGGGGAATGATTATCCATAAACTCTTTAGCCGGTTGTAGAAAATTCTAAAAATGGATTGGTTGGTTATGCTTAGATTTTTTATATTGTCCAGTGTCTTTTGGTATTGCAAAATCATTGGGTTTTTTCACGGAAACTTCCGCCTCGGAAGTAGGAATTTCATTGATTGTACGTTTCGACTTTGTTCTAAATCTTCACCAGTAGATAAACTTGGATAGTTGCATGAAGAATCCTGGAGTAATTGTAATGCTTGCGGCTCTGGAATAGGTTAAGTATTGGGTAGAGTGAGTGGTGAGATAATACTCTGAGCGGTAGTGGTGTTGCCGGGTTCTGGTACTGTAGCTATATGGGATGTTATCGATATGGGTTCTGTAGGTGATACAATATATGTCTATTATATGGTAGTAGTATTTATCTAGATTCGGTACATTCTGAAGCTAACTGTCCGGATTTCCTGCAAATGTAGCAGCAATGTGCATCCGATGATATAAAAATTCTTTAAGTGGTCTTTTCAAAGTCAACAGTTATCGAGTCAGGAGCCTCACATAAATCTACCTCCAAAAACTTACAATATGGCTATTTTCGAAAAGATTAGCATTTATTTTTTAAAAGATATAGGCGAGACGAGAATAGGTCCTATTTTGTGTAATTCATTCATAACTAATGTATGCAGAAGTGTTGGACATACATACATTTGATAGAGAAAATCTTTTTACTGGAGTTATAGGACGTCGGGCCTCTTATAATTTTGCCCCTTATAATAATATTACCATACCTATCCATAAAATTGTCCACTATCTGTTTAGTTGAAAGGTACTTTTGTTCGATAAGCAAGATAAAAGGGGATATTTCTAGGTTGAATTAGAGTGCCCAGAGAAATTATACAGTGCTTGTCTAAATTCAAAACCCCTTACTAACTTTTGTAATGTTTGGTATTTTCTCACAAAAATTTGAGGACATTGGTAAGACAACATAAACCAAATTTTAGACAGATAATGACAGATATAAATGCAAACTGACAGCTGGGTGTCATTTTGAAAATACAAATTAAATGGAAAAGGGGTCTTGTGCCACATCATTTTAGAGCTCTCGAGTACTTTATAACCCCAGAATATAAAGTCAATATCTTTATCTACTAAAAATGGCGGTACTTTGAAAATGTCCTAAATACCTCATTTAGATGACCGTATTTTCGAATCTAATAAAGTTAGATACGCTAAATGTGGTATTTTCTTTAAGAAAATACCACAAAAGGTATATCTACCTTTATTTAGTTTTAAAGATATGGCCATCAAAATAAGGTATTCGGATAATTTTTAAAGTATCGCCATTTTTTGGGAGGTAAAGGTATTCATTTTATATTCTGGGGTTATAAAAACTTGTCAGGAGCCTTAAAATAATGTGACACAAGACTCCCTTCCCATTTAATTTTTCTTTTAAAATGGCGCTCAGCTGTCAGTTTGACATATATATTCGTCATTTTTTGTTTAAAATTTGGTTTATTTTGTTTTACCAAAGTCCTCAAATTTTTATGAAGAATTACCAAGCAATTGACTTTAGACACGCACTGTATAATCTTGCGGAGTGTTTTCCATAGCGTCGAAAACAATTGCTTACTCTTTAAATGGGAATTGATATTGATTAATGACTGACGAGTAGCTACTTGCTAAAGTAAATTATCATTTTTATTAACCTAATTGTTTGCACTCATATTTTTAGAAAATGCAAACAATCAAAATGATCGTTACGGACTCTAGCGTACCGAGAGGGGGACGGTCCACCCCGGGCCCCCGGTTAGATGAAGCTAAAAAAGTTTACTGGTAAGGGGCCCTTAACTTTGCTTTTCGCCCCGGGCTTTGATACAACCGATATGGTACGCCATTGGTTACGGACTGGTTTATTGACGATGAGGCCGCACAAGCGAACCTTATATTTTTGTGTTGAATTTCGAAAGTCTATTGTCTGTTTGTGGTATCTTTTAGTTTACAAAAAATAATTCGCGAAAATCGCTTAAATAAATAATTGAGATACCCCGCAGTTGAAACCATTATGGGACATACAACCTATGCAGTAGGGCGAAAATTTATTTAATACGACGACACACGTTAAGCTTTTTGTTGAATTGAGTATTTTTTGACACCCATTCTAATCATACAAGGTGTCTCAAAAAACTGTAATTGTATAAAACTTTGGTTTTAAAAAATGGTATATGTTATTGCATTTTTAAATTTCTCAGAAAATTCTTGGTCTCAAGCATAATTCTAATAGCATAACTTCTGTCATAATTACGTGGATATGTGCTGCTATGATATCATATACCAGCTGTCATTTAGAATGCCAAAAACTAATAATACTGAGTGGTATTACTAACGATTTCCACATTTCCTGGGCAAAGGTAAGCGAATTAGCATTGTAATGATTGATAACGGTAAATATTAGGTATACATAAAGCACATTTAGAATTTTATAAGAAATCCAAATTTACAATATTGTACAAATTGTCCCAATAAAAAAATTAAAATTGTATGTCCTTACACGTATTGGAGCAGCCTGTATAAATGTTTGTTCGTGTCTTTCAAAAATAATTACCTTCACTCAAAAACCCTCTTTTAGAGAAAACAATTTATAACAATTTTAAAAATCGATACAAGCTAAAAACAAAAAGTGTGTATCATGACTTTCAAAATGTATGTACAATTTGATTTTACAACACAGTGGTCTATACGTATTTTTTAAAACTAATTATTCCATTTTATTAAACTATTTCTGTTTAATAAATAAAATTAATTCAAGGCTGCACATTGCACATAGAATAATATATAGTTTAAATAAATTAATCTCAAGTCAAAAGAATAAGAAATGTGAATCATAGTTTGTTTAATTAAACCTGCAACTAAACTACAGAACAGAACTAGTGCTGGATTAAGACTCATGCCCTAAGCAATTCACTCCTGTGGGGCACCCATCGATGCTACATTTAAAATTTTTAACGACAAAAAAAAGGATCCTCACGTTTATAAAACATTTTTTTTGGATTTAGATTTGTTTATGGATCTTTCTACCAATGCTACGTTATATAAAATTTTTAAAGAAAAAAACGTCATCACATTTATGGTGCCCCCTTTCTGGTGACTTCTATACCGTGATTGAAGCCCTAAGCAATTTATCTGGTACTGCAAGAACAAGACTAAACTATTTGTAGTGTCTTAACTATTTTTGGTAAAACCTACTATAAGTAAATATTGCAATAATGTATATTCTTGAAGTATTTTTAGTAAAAAGTAATACCTACGAACAAAAAAAAACTTACATTTACTGATTCATCTGGAATTGTTGTAGGATCCAATCCATCTTTAATAATAAGAGCTCTAACATTGGCAAGGACTTTATCCAGATACTCATTCATAAGAACATTTATATTTACATCTTTAAGTTTGCTAAAATAAGTATATTTATAGTGTATTTACCTATTTACCTGAAATACAGAGAATAAATATACTGGATGGTGCGACAACTAGCGGAACATAGGAAATTCCATGCAAATTTTAAGGGGGAGGTAAGTATTGGCTCCCCTGTGCATATTACAGAAAATAATTAAATAGAGAACAATATGACAAACCCTCGTGTCGTATGTCAAGGGGTTAAAACTGTCCAAACTGTCTGCCGACTAGGGAAATATCTTCTAAGAGTAAGTAACATATTATAAAACGCAGCTTTTACAAAATGACAAAGGTCTGTCTCTCATGGTCCCTATGTTTAGTACTAAAGATAAAAATGGAGATTTATATCTACTATTTTTAAGTCTTGAATGGCCATATTTTCAAAACTATAAGAGAAAGATATATCAAATGTGGTATAGACATTAGAATAGGGCCGGAATAACCCATGCACTGAAGCCGCTCGGCCTATTGTGCGCCCTGTCTTTTTACGCCTGGGTGATGTCAGCCAGACGGGACCTACAGCTTAACCTGGGTTCCGACCCATGGTCCTATGCGTGACAACTTAAGACCTCGTCCCCACCCAGGGGGACTAACGAACCTAGTGGGGTCCGTATGTCTACGGTTGCGCAGGACACGGCAAAGTGTGTTCCGGCGCCTTAGTCCTTGCTGACTATTAGCGTCGATACATTTTGCACTTCGTCCGTCTGTTGTTGAGCTAACCAAAGCTAAATTCCTGACCTAGACCGCCGGCAGGATTCGAACCCACCTCACGTCGGTTGTGCCCTCAACGACCCGTCGCCTTAACACGCTCGGCCAAACACCCAATCATCAAATGTGGTATTTTCCAAAATCTTTTTAAACCTTTTTTTTACTTGTGATCCAATATGCGGACTGTTTCATAAAAAAAAATATGTTTTTATAAAAACCTGACGGTCGCCATATTTATTTTCAAATCTATAAAAAATTGGATATATCACATATTATGTTGAATATGTTTTTTTTAAAGGATTTTAAAAGAAAAAAGGTGTTCTATTTTAAAAAGGTTATTTTTTGCTGTATACCATAAGAATTAAAAAAACTTAATTCGGATGACCCTGTATAGGTAACTGTGCTCTTGTTACGTAATAGTTGAGTCATTTTTCCAAGTCATTACTAACAAGCTTATTTTTTGTGAGTATCTGAATTTTGACGGGACGACCAACTTTTTTCCTTACAACAATTCTCGTTGGTGGTAGCTTACAGGGGTAGCAGGAATTAAATGTGTTGATTTGACAGATATATTTTTTTTTACAAACAGGGATTTTCTCTTTTAATTTTCAAGATAATTATCAAAATAAACCGAAAAAATATTTGTCCCACGAAATGTAAGGTTTCAAAAGTCCCCTACCACCAACATGTATGGTTACCGATGATGGCATAAATAACTGCTACCCAGTTAAATTTTTTTTTGTTGATTAAATAATATTTATATAATTTAACACCCATTTTCCTACAAACTGCGAGGTATGTTATCGTGGTTTTTTGATATTTATCAAAACAACGTATTTAATCTCTGCTACCCCTGTATGCTACCACCAACGAAAATTATTGTTGTAATTGTTGTATTGTTGTCTCGTCAAAATAAAGCTACTCACAAAAAATTAGCTTGTTAGTAATAACTTGGAAAAATGGCCCAGAAATCCCTAACTATAAATTGATATTGCTATAAGAGTTTGGAGTACTCAAACATTTACCCTTATGTTTCAATATTGTTTCTTTGCTTTTGCATGTTAGTGCAAAAATATATAACAAACTATTATATCACTTACTTGTTGTTATTCCACAACGCTTGTTCTTTGGCAACAAGTTCTTTTAGTTTTTGTAAATCTTCCGGTGATAATTCTTCATCCATGTTAAAAGTTGGAACATCATTGTTGACGGCAGGATCCGAAACACAGATAGCGATTACAACAAAGAAAGAAAAAATTAACAAAAACTTCATGTTTTTATTAGTAAAACGAATTCCAATATTTAATATTTTAAACTTTAATAATTATATTTTATTTTTATGTTTAAATTTTAATCTTGCGAAATTATAATAATTTAATCAATAAAAGTGATATTTATAATTGTGTGGGCACTTAAGAATTAGATATTTATTAGCAGATTACTAGAAATTTTACCATTGTTCTAAACATAGGTCAATAATTTCAATTTTGTATGTCCTAAATAACTTGCTTTTTATTTTTTTATTGTTTTGTTCAAAAAGAAATATGCGCAATCAACCTAAATATACAGACTGTCCATGAATGGAGTTTGCAAGAGGACAAATGGATAAAAATTACAATTTTTGAGAAAACATTTAGGCTTGTAAAAAAATAATTCACGAAGAGAAAAATATTATTTTTTTTATACAGGGTTTGCAAAAAAATTCAAAACGTGGCTTTTCTTCAAGAATAAACGACCTTCAATTTTTATTTTTAAGCAAAATATCTTTTAGAAGAGTTAATTAGAAAAGTATTTTGAATTACTTTTTATTAATGGTACAGGGATAACAAAAAGTTTTATAAAACTAATTTTGGAGTTATAAAAAATTTTGTTATTTTAATATTTTATAATAAAATAAACTCAAAACTCTTATAATTTGCCTTTTAAATAATTGCTTTTTCCAAATTTCTACACAACACAACTTTTCAGCTGTAAACAAATGTGACCAAGACCTTTTTACCAAATAATGGAGTTCAATAAAATTTTGTTTTAATATTGTTACTGATTGCAAACTTTATTCCTAACAAATAATTTTTTTTATCTTTATGACATCTCACGAAGGCTTATGCCTAAATACCAGTGAACCGTGAGTGCCGGGTTACTGGATGTTTAACCCCATATTGTCGTGTTCCGTCAACGTTATCCAAGCACTGAAACATGCAGTTGCATTTTACAGCACCTTTTAGACAACGCGGTAGTGCCACCACGGACGTTATTTTTAAATAACTACTACCTAGAAATGGCAGACTACTACACAGTGGTTTGCCATTGCCAACTGTGAGGTGACGAGCTATTAAAAATCATATGTCCGACTCCGAGATTCGAACCCGGATCGCTGCGGTAAGAGGCTGACACGCTAGCCACTAAACCACTGCTCGCCACAATTTTAATGATATCTTCGTTAAAAATAAAAAATAAATGTAGTTTACTTTTGGGAAAAAAATAATGTTTTTCATTTTTATGAAGAATAACTTTTTTAAAAAATGTAATTTTTTTGTCCATTTGTAAACCCCATCCGTGGACAGTCGAAGATGCTTAGGTATACAATAAATTTGGGGATAAGTGTGTGGATCTTTAAAAGTGTGGAATACGGAGTGTCTGGATTGATCTGGAAAGGTAAGGTCATAAATGATAGGGTTGGTAGAATGTGTCAAGATAATGTTAGTACTTCATCTAAATAAAAAAGCCTTTCGCGCTTCGTTAGGAAGCCATTTACCTTCAAAATAAAAAAAATAAAAAAATTTAACTATAACTTTTGAACTGTCGATGTCGCCACAGAACCAATGATATTTGGGCAACTAAATGAAAACCTAGTGTATATTTGTATCATTTTTGAAAAATCTGAGGACGGTTAGCGCTTAGCTTAAACTATAGCCCATCTCCTACTTCGGCCTTAAAATAACTTTTGTGGATACCCTAAATTAGCTGATATTCAAAATTTTCAAACTTTTCACGAAGTTGGAAAAATTTCGGATAGCAACTATTTTCAAATTTCAGTAGCACGAATGCTTCTTCTAAATTTATTATTTTGGCTTTTGATGCGATAATAACTGTAACTTTTATTCTATATCTATTTTTTTAATTTTATTTATTTGAAATTGTATTTTTTACAAATTTTTATTTATACATATATATTTTCTATACCATTATTAAAACTATATTGTAACATTTATAATTAGTACGAGTTGCTAAATAAAGAACTTAATAATATTAATAATTCCATGCATTGGCATATTCATAAAACCTACAGCGTTATACATTAAAATACTGTTTTTTAAGGCGTTGTTTTTTCACCTTCAAACCCAATAATAATATTTTTTTAAACAATTTATTTTAAATAAATAAATATTTAATAAATATCGCTTTTTATTAAGTAAAAATAAATACTATTACAGGTGGTAAAGAAGCTTTTTTCGCTTGAGGCAGTACATCTCTCTCTCTCTCTCTATTTTATTTCTTGGTTTTGGTCCCTTCAGGTCCAATCCACCACTCTCCCCTTCCGGACTATGCTTTCCAGGGCTTCGTCGGAGGAAAATCTGGATAATCGAGCTTGTAGCTTCCAGAAATTCCGAAAAGAAAACAAATAATTTAACAATTGATGCAATGCATAAATTGTCGGCTGTCAAACCAAGATCTGCTACTAGTGTTACGTATAACCTTCACTTTCACTACTGACAGTTCCCATGACACGCCCATCTATTTCCCGCCATTTGAGAAATACCTCGTGTTCACCACCAAACAGGATACCATCAGCTTATAGGAATCTTCGCTCACAGCGCTTAGATCCAGAAGAAAGATGCCGTCAATTAAGCGTGAATCTTTCCCTGATCCCCGAAGGTAAAAAACGTTCCTACGACACCTCTCGCCGCCACTCCGAGAAGAACTTTGTAGTCCTCTACGCACGTCCGCACTGCCCGGAGGTCAAACAAAGAGTCAGGCAGTATACCTCACTCACCCTTTAAAGGAACTTGGAAGTTTTAACGGATGTCGTTCTGGGGTAGGTGAGTCAGTTTTCATTCTTTCTTTTTTTTTTTACCTCCACCATGTTTTATGGGTGGTGTAAAATACTTTACTCGAATGAAAATAAATTAAAAATTTTTGGATCCAATGAAATAAAGTATGTAAGGCTTTTACCACATCAAAGATGCATTCTAAAGTACCCTTCTATAAAATATATACCGCCTATGAACATAAGGGAGATAGTGTCATGGTATGGGGCATCTTTTCAGAGCATGGGGTTAGTACGCTAGTAAAAGTTAAAGTTATTATGGACAGATATTAGTATTTAGATATCCTTAAAAATGATATGCCACCATATGCTGAAGAAAATATGCCACTTATGTAGAAATTTCAACAGGATCATGAACCCAAGCATACTGCAAAAGTCATTAAAGATTTTTTTTGAGTGAGAAGCAAAATCTATTTGCATGGCCGGCTTAAAGTCCAAACTTGAATCCTATGGAAAATTTATTAGAACAAATAAAGCTGGATGTCACACGTATAAAAACTTGAAAATAAAAATAAAACTGTTTCATGCCAATATACCAAGCATGGCAAAACAATTCAGTAAAAGATATCGGAGATTTATTGGTGTCAATACTACACAAGTGTGCAAAGGATATTTAAAAGAATGGTTCTACTACAAAATATTAACTTGACTTTGAGTTTATACAATCAATGTATAAAGATTTTTTACTTTTGGCCGTCAAGTATTTAAAATTTTATTATCGTTTTTTTTCGGGTATTTTCATACTATGTCTACTTCTTTTTAACACTGCATTACTGTATTACACAAAACTACATAAAGCCATAACCTTCCTAATGATTATCCCTTGAAAAAAAAAAACAAAAGTTTCTCTACTTTTGTCCGCTATTGTATATGTGGGCCTAATACCAACATAAACTTCATTCACCCCCACCTTCAGTCAGCCCCACATACTTTTTTTAACGAAGACTCATATAAGTTCTAAAACTTCAACCAGTCTCATTCTTTTAGCAGGCTACCAACTTATTTCGTCATTTCGCCCACATGGCGGCGTATGTGCTTACGTCCGCAATCTGGCTTGTGCTCGAATTTCCAGTCTTGAATCGGGTAGGCCCAATATCCGATGGCTTAAACTTTCAATTAATTCAAATTTATCTGCTGTTTGTACCGATATCCCCATCTAATAAATCCTATGTCAAAATTTTTGATTTTCTCTTAACAAAGGTGGATAGTAAAATTTTTCAGTTTCTAGCGGTCGAAGTAATCGTGCTTGGCTCCATAATAGGGGTGGCTAGGCTCTTCAAAAACTGGCCCACTGGCCCTCAAGGCAGAACAGCCAAAATATTTGCAGTCAGTAACTCTCTTACCAACCTTATTATGGAACTTGCCGAGAGTCATTAATTATAGTTTAAATCCTGAAGATCTCTTTCTTACCTCAAACCCCGAACATTATCAAACATCTGTTTAATAGAGTTCGCCTAGGTCGCTCAGATGATGACTTAGTTACTATATCTTATTCTGCACATACCGAAGTGGGATGGCCCAAGGGAGTTCTTCGTCACCTATCCCAGGGATACCATATTATTTTCTTCTCATGATCCTTCTGAAATTTTCAGACAACTGACCGAATCATTTCAATGGGGCATCGAAACCTATATTTCACGCAACATCAAGAACCCCAAACCCTTTAATAACAAACCTTTGTTTTCTTAAACTTGGGATAAAGCTATAATTTTAGATTTAAAAAAATAACTTTCTGTTTTACCAGGTCTAATCTATACAGTGTAGGTTTTAGAATAACTTCAATTCATAATCTCTAAGAGTATGAATAAGACACACTATAATTCTTGATTTAAAAAAATAACTTTATGTTTAACCAGGTCTAATCTGTGTTTGTTTTAGAACAAAATTTCAGAGTTGGGTCGAATACTGAAAATCGGTATTCGAATACGAATACGAATACCGGAAAAGAATGTATTCGAATACCGAATATTTAAATACTTGGAAGAAAAAAGTATTCGGTCCTCATCTCATTTTTCCCCTCCTTTTTGTACCCTTTTAGTATTATACTCGTGACAATTTTGGTATTCGAATACTGCTTACACATTGCGGTATTCGAATACTCGGAAAGCCGGTATTCGAATACTCAAAAAAGGATTCGTCGAATACTTCAAAAGTATTCGAATACAGAATCCCGAATACTACCCAAAAAGTATTCTGCCGAATACCGAATACCAAACACACAAATGTATTCGAATACTATTCGAATACCGGCAAAATATATTCTGAATACTATTCAGAATACTGAGTATTCGAATACGACCCAACTTTGCAATTTTCTAATGTCTAAGAGTATGAATAACACAAAGACACCCTGTATAACAACTTATACATCTTCAGATAGCGTAATCTTAAGTATTTTTATTTCTTTATTGTTCCGTTAAAGGACATACGGTATTTAGTAAATTAATATGCGTTCCCATTTAATATTTTATCAAAAAATATTTGTGGAAATCTCATAAAGGTATTATAGTTATTTATCAGATTACTTTTTTGTAATACTTGAAACCTGATATTTATTTGTTTTTAAAAGTTGCGAAATTGTTGAATATTTTTTTAAAACTATTTTATTATACGCAGCAATAATAAAGAGGGTATCTGACATTACTGTAATATATAATTTTAAAGTAAAAAATCTTTTACTTTAGCTTTTTACTAATTTAATATATTTTTTCCTGTTTTAAGGTATTTCTAGGGCAGGAATGGAGCGATACATTTCGCCGGTGAAAAAAACCAAAAGGCGTAGGTATCTTAAAATGTAAACATTTTCAGAAGAGGCATTTAAAGAATACCAATGAACTTATTCTTCACGTCATTAAAAAACATTTTTTTATTATTAACATTGAAAGACCTCAAATATAGATTTATAAAAAGCGCCGCCCAAACTAGAATGGCTTGTAACTTTAATGCGCAAAATTTTTTGATCTTAGAAATTTATCAAGGCCTTATTTGTAAATATTCTTGATAAGAAAATAAAATCTAAGCCATTTGCATTTTTTGCAAATTTTTCCATCGATGAAGCACCGCGGAAACTATAATAGCATGTAATGCGCAAAATTTCTTGATTATCAAAATTTATCAGAGGGATTCATTTATAAATATTTAGAAGAAGAAAATCATAATCTTAGCCATTAGCGATTTTTTGCAAATTTTTACTCCAAGAAAGCGTCGCGGAAACTATAATAGCATGTAATGCGCAAAATTTCTTGATTATCAAAATTTATTAAAGGGATTTATTTATAAATATTTAGAAGTAAAAAAGAAAAATCCAAGTTATTCGCAAACTCTTTGCAAATTTTACACCGCAAAAGCGGCGCTGGATATTTAATATATTTTAATTTGTGTGCGCAAAATTTTTTGATTATCAAAATTTATTAGAGGGCTTTTTGTATAAATATTTAGAAGCAGATATTTTACATCTGAAACTTTTGCGAATTCTTTGGCAAATTTCTACCCTAAGGAAGCTCCTACCGATATTCAATATGTACCTCATATCTTTTGTGCGCAAAAGTTATTGACTATTAAAATTTATTAAAGAGCTTTATGCATTAATATTTTAAAGTAATAAATCAAAATTTAAACCGTTTGCGAATTCTTTTGCAAATATTTACCCCGAGGATGCATAAAAATTTCCAAGATTTAGTGAACCGAAAAATAAAAGAACATAAATTGTTCTTTCCGGGATAAACTTATATAACTTAGATATCCACCTCATAGAAAGTAGCTATAATCTTAAAGCGACCCACAGACTATCAATAATATTGCGCAATATCTTATATTGAGTCATAAGATTGACCGTTTGGGTCTCCTTCAGACGGTCAATATTATTGTAGCAATATTGATATTGATTAATAATATTAAACGTGTAAAGGGTTTATTAACACATTAACATTGCGGGAAAAACAAAAAAACAATAAAATTAGCCCGTCAATATATTAAAAAGGTGTTGATATTATTACCACGTGTGCAAGGTATATTTTTATATCATACCAAAAAACTTACCTACGCGAAAACGCTGTTTTTCGTTTGCTGTTTGTCCATATGGTGCGTTGGCTCCTTTACTCACAACTCAAGCAGACGCTATTAAAAAAGGGAGCTCCATCTTTTCCCACAGAATAATAAAAACTGACAGTTTTTTGATAGATTAAATCAATAATATTGACATGTACTATTTGTTTTTCAATATATTGCATCAATAATATTGCTAATAATATTGATTGTCTGAGGGAGGCCTATGGTTTATACAGGGTGTTCCAAAATTCATGTATCAAATTTCGATGACATATTTTACGTCGAAAATAAGTCCTAGTTTCCCATATAAACATATGTACGAAAAGGCTTTCTTTTAGAGATACATGGTGAGATACATCTTTTTTGTAAAATAATAATAATAAAAATACCAGTGACGTCTGCACCATATTTGTGTGGACTACTTTTCAATAAAAAATGGTACGCCACTGATTTTTTCTAAAATAATTTCCCGAATAAATTTAATCTTATGTCTTTTTCCCATACGATGCATAGTTTCTAAACAAAAAAAAAATAAAAATAAAAACTACTTTAATGCATGACGATTTTGTTAATAAAAACTTCACAAAAATAACTAAACATTTTGGGTTTAAAATGTTTAAAATTTTCGTTTTTATTTTCGCAAATTTGTCATGCATCAAAGTGGTTTTTTTTGTTTAAAAACTGAAAAATAGTTTAAGAAAAAGTCAGAAAATTAAACTGGTTTTAAATTTAATAGAGATTTTAAAAATAATTTTTATTTTAAAAAAGCAGAGGCGTACCATTTTTTTCTTTAAAAATGTTCCATACAAATATGGTACCGAGTCACTGGATTTTTAAAAATGCTAGAGCGGTTTAAAAATTTTGATATATATATATTTTTTAAATTTCAACACCCTGCACCTCTATTAGAAGGTGTTTCCGGACATATAGTTTATATATCCTTGAAAATTGATGTATAAATTTTGGAGCACCTTGTATTTTGTATGTAGTACAATTTATTGTGTCAATCAAAAACAGTTTGATTATTATTGTCTTATAGTGATTTACTGTGTCGCGTGTGCATAACATTGCACAATTATTTTAGTTTTCAGTATGAAAGAGTCTTTGTTCTACAAAAGCAAATAGGGGTTTAAAAGTCAATGAAGAAGAATGAAATACTTTTTTTTCAAACATGTTGCCAACACAATGGCAATAGCAGCTACTTGTTGCTTGTCATGAATTTATTGTAATTTTTTACACCGAGGAAGCGCCGAATATATTATAACTTTTGCGCAAAATTTTTTGATTACAAAAAATTATTAGAGGGCTGTATTTTTATATATATATATATATATATATATATATATATATATATATATATATATATATATATATATATATATATATATATACTTTTCTTTAATTTTCTTGGGAATAGGTTTACGGGTTTGTTTTAAATTAAACTCTTAGTGACGTTTCGCCTATCATAGCAGGCTTTTTCAAACTTTTTTATTTTTAGGTGGAACCTACAAAAAGAGTAGAGTTTGAAATAGCAAACACAATAAAAAAACAATAAATACAATCATTTACAACACATAATTAAAACTCACAAATAGGTTTAAAACAAATAAAAACAATTAAAAATTATCTCACAATAATGATTTTATGGCACGCACCTCGAATTCATGTTCACTGGTTGAAGATTTTAATGTTAGTGGATATATATATATATATATATATATATATATATATATATATATATATATATATATATATATATATATATATATTTATATATATTTAATAATAATAAAACAAAATCTAAGCCCTTCCCAAATTATTTTGCAAATTTTACACCGAGGAAGCGCCGCGATAAATATTTTGTAACCTATAACTTAAGATTCTAACTAGTGCTGGCAACCGAAACCGGTTTTTTGGTTATCCGGTTGACCGGTTTTCGGTTAACCGCGGTTTTGGCTAAAACTGGTTTCCGTTTTTCCATTTTGAAAACCGTTTTCGTTTTTTCGGTTTTAAAAACCGGTTATGATTTTTAAAAACCGGTTTCGGTTTTTGGTTTTAAAAACCGGTGTTCAAAGCCGGTTTTTAAATATTCGGTTAACCGGTTTTGCTTTTTTCGATTTTTGCCAGCCCTAATTGTAACTTCTTTTTATGAGGTGGATATCTAACACAGAAAATTTTTATGTAAAAAAAGTGGACACCTTTATTTAGACTAAGAGAGTTTATGGTACTTACTGTTTTTTTAACCAAAAAAAAATGAAGTAACCTTACCCGGTATATTTTAGGATATAGTCTAGTAAACAAACTCAAAGACGTGTTAAAAGGAAATAAAGCTTTTAAAAATATCTGCAATAGCTCATCAGATTTAAACTGACATCTAGAAAATTATTTTTTTAAATCTTGATTAGCACAAAAAATTGCGCTTGTTAATAACAAAATAGAAAAATTTAAAAAGAAATAGTTTTTTGGTAATAATTTTAAAAATATCGGCAATTAACGTATTTTGAAAAAAGATCCTAAAAGAGGAGGACGTTTTCAATAATAAGTCTAAATTATCTCTATCTCCATTATGTTTTCAACGCTGAAAATGGGGCTTCGCCAGTTAGTTAAATCATAGGCGCGCCGTCTAAAAAGCCGGTATATTACTAAGAATATTTTTTTATAATATTAAATAATTTAAACATTTGAAAAAATTATGGCAAAACCTAAATACTGTACCGAAAATAACCTCACTAAAAAAATTATATCGTACTTTCAAAAAGTTACCCCTTTGATAATTAACTATTTTTTTCCAATATCTGGGTTTTACAAATTATGGCATAAAAGTTTAAATAATTATTCTATAAATTTTTCTCTTTGTGGGCTCTTCTTATTTAGGTATGTTATGTTATTATGTTAATAAAGTTATGCAAAAAAATGTTTTTAAAGTTTATTATTTTGTGAATTAGATTTTATTAACGACATATTTCAAAACAAAATTAAATTTTTGTAAATGTTTTCTTTGTTAAGTTTAATTGTCGTTTTTGAAATTAGAAGGCTTTTTAGTTTTTTTTATCACGTATTTACTTTGTCAATTTAGCCATTTTCAGTATTAAAACTATTATGACTGTTTATTAGGTGGTCGTTAAAAATTGTTATTTTTTTGATGCCCCGTAAGAAACAATTTCTTAGGATAAAAAACGCCTGAAATGTAATTTGTCTTTTTTCAATTTAAAATAACACGTGCCTCTAGACGATCTAAGTTCATTTTTGGGTATAATTAATGATTATACCTAGATCCTTATTTTTAACGACCACCCTATTGCTTATACGTTAAATATAAATGACAACAACATTGCATATATTTAAACAAAATTTTATTAAATTTTAATATAAGTTACAAAGATTTTAGAAAATAATTATCAAGTGTTTATTTTAATAGTTCGTTAAAAACTAGTAATATTTGTGGAGTTGGATGTAGGATATCGTCAAAAAGATCGTTAATTACTTGAACCACGCCCTGGACAGGCTTGTAAATAATTGCATCAACGATTGATAAAATTAGGTTATGAAATACAGCTATAACTGCATTGGTCATCAGGTCAATTATCCAATCCAGTAGTCCTAATCCAGTAAATTTAATGCTGATTTGACTAAAAAAACATATTACACAATTTTATAAAATATGATATACACAAATATGCTTGCTTTTAAATATATTTTAAAAAATACGTAAGCTCTGGCGTAGGTCCGCAGAGTCCCTCATACAAAATATGTGCCAATATTTTAACATCTATAGATTTTTTAAGGGATAAGTAATTAACAATTCTATAAAATGGAACCTTAGCAAATTAAAATAACTTTTCCTACGACCACATATGAAAATAGCAAATAGCACACTGTTTTTATGCATAGAAAATGCCTAATATGACACTAGTGTTGCAAAGTATCTCTACCATAGTGTGATATAATGTTATGATGTCATTCTTAAAGATTGTATACATGCCTTACGTCAGCCAGAACAAAAAACAGCTGTCACGGCCGTCATCGCTTTATAAATTTGGAGTTATCAGTTTATTTCTTGAATTACATTGAAAAAACTATGCAATATTTTTTAAATAAGAACATTAATAAATTCTAAAATAATGATAGTTATGTAAAGCTACTGGGTAGGTGAATTTTAATATAAAAATATTGTTAAACAGTATAATATACCGCTGTGAGGAAACAGTATATATCACCTAGTGTGGCAAAGTTTATAATTGTTTTTTTTTTGTTACGATAAACTAATTTTAAATTAAGCTTTTGGTAAATAAATAGTGGTCGTAGGAAAAATTGTGTACACTACTTGTGTGAAAATGACTTTCGAGGGTTTGTCGCACTCGGCTGACGCCTTGAGAGACAATATTCCCATTCGTCTGAAACTAGTCAGTTTACACACTTATAATGTAATAGACTATTTCTTTCTTTATATTTAACATTTACATAGAAGTTTAAAAATTTTTTTTTTGAAAAATTACATTGGATCATAATTTACAAAGTATTAATAAAGATTATTTAAAATGTCAACAGATTCATTTATTAATCTTAATTTTAAATATTGTTTTTATCAAATGGCACATAAGTAATTTGAATATTATATGGCAAAAACAAAAAATATTGAGATGGACCTTAGAGGTCTACCATAGTGAATTTACTTATCGAAATTGACGCGCTCAAAGCGCTCAAACACGTGCGCAGCCGTTTACTGCCTGGGCGCATCCGAACTGTAAGGTACTAGAATGTTCGCGTGTGTTGCGCGGAAAAGAAGGGAGAAATTCATTAATTTTGCCTCGTAAAGACTTGGAAGACCGCCACCTCAGTAGCTAAAGGTTAAAATGGAAACTTTAAAACCCTGTTTCGCAAATGATCACGAACTGAAGAAACGCTCATAGGTCAGCTTTGAGCTTCTTTGAGAACATCATCATCAAAGAAGAACTGTAACTATCTGACCACATAATTCCCTTCTTTTACACACAATTCTTAATTTAAACTAGTGGGCTCCACAACATTTAGATTTACCTTTAAACCACATTTTCTACGTATTTTACACTTTTCCAATTAAATCTCTGAATAGCTCTTCACTTTAAATAGTCGCAACTTACAACACGCATGGTTTGTCATGTTTAAAAAGAACCTTGTAATTTATTTGATAAAATGTTTAAAATACATAGAAAAACTAGGTTTTAAAAAGAAAAATCAAATAATATTTGTGTACCAATTTAAATTAAAGCAATTCATAAAATAAAGAAGGGGGAATATAGTAAAATTGAGTTTAGTTTGATTTTCAACTTCTACGATGGATATCTCGAGAACGAAATCATGTTTCAGATCTGTGATCAGCGCCCCAAAATAATTCATACTAAATTTAGTTTTCAAAATCGGATGCTGCAACTTTCTATTCTAGGCAACTACTAAAGATTGTTTTTAGTGCATGTTTTAAAACACATTTTTTAAAGGTTTTACATTAAAATTTGTATGTTTACAGCAAGAGCTACGGGTATAAACAGCGTAATATTTTTTTATAGATACATTGGTATGAAGATGTCACAAGACCTAATGAAAGAACCACTGGACAAACGTTTGCAAAACTTTTACACAGAATATCAGCTATGGATTTTAGCAGTAGTTTCTTTAATAAAATGTCCTTTTATTTTAAAAAGGGATACAGTCATCAGAGACACTATACCTACAATGGAATAGCTAGCTATGACTTTGCGATACCCACCTCAAACAACTGTGTTCTCTATCTGTTTAGGATTTTAAATTAAATATTTTTTGATATTGCTCCTCTTTGTGGTAAATATCTAAAAATTATTATAACAAATTGCTGTTTCACTTCATGAATAAAAACCAAGCACAAATTGGCACCCATTGATCAGACAAAATAATAACGACGCATCAGCAAGAGCTGCTTCTGAAGCTACCACCGAACGCAATTCGCCGAGCTTCGCCTCCTTTGATGTGGAGTATTTTACCTGACTATTGGCGGAAAACGTACCACGGCAAAGTGCGATTGTTGGGGGAATTGTGGCGAAGCCACTGCCCATAATACCTACAAAGTTTGGCGAATGCCGAATATTTGTAGTGTGTGGGACCGGCTTTAGGTAAGAGTTTACACGACATTGCAGACTAACCAGAACTTGAAATTTTAACTTTCAAAATATTTTTTGCAATTTTCATATTAAAAAGCATAGAAAGAATAAATTCTACATAAATACTTACCCGAGTCTTTTACATCTAGATTATCAACAAAAGCGTGATATTCGCTAAAATTAAAGCCCATGTGAAGATTTAATTTTAAGTTTGATACTTTAGCATCGAGACTTCCACTAAGACCCAAAAGAATAACTTGAACATGATAGTCATAATCAATCTAAAAATTAAAAAGCTGTTAAGAAAAACTGTTACAATGGTTTTTTTATATTGTAAATAACGTTTTTCGTGATGTAGTGTAATTCTAGTTACTGATTCTATTCAGGGTGATTCTTAACCTATACGCATAAACTTAGGAAATTATTGCTAAAGGCAAACTAAACTAAACATAAAAAAGTTAGTATTTTTTTTTAATTAGTGAGATAATCAATGATCTTAGATTAAATAAAATACCGCGAATTATGAAGACAAATAATAAATAATATTTAAGTATTTTTTGTTTTAGAAATAATTTTGTAAAGTTTTTACACAGGTTTGTAAAATTTTTTGCCTGAATTTTTTGCCCTTCATTAAAAAAAATAAAAAATAAAATAAAATTTATAAATTGGAAAAAATAAGAAAATATTATAAAATATATTTTAAAGTTTAATAACTTTTAAACGCATCTGTTTATCAAACAATGATAATAAAACCTTTTTTGTTGAGCTTTTATACAAAGAAATAATTTTTTAAAATATTTATACAAGGGAAATTTTTTTCTAAAATATTCATGGCCAAGAAAAAAAATTCTTAAATAATTTAAGCACGTGTGGTATTCGGTAAAAAAATATACCCAATTGGTTTTATATATATTTTTTAAATTTATTTTTGCGCATGTGAGTTTGCTTTAAAAATAATTATTTTTTCATTTTACCAATTGTAGTTGCGAATATATACGAGGTGTTCCAAAATTTTTGCATATTTAAGGGCATATTCTACGTCGAAAATAAGCCCTAGTTTCTCACATAAACATATGTCCGGAAACGCTTCCTCTTAGAGATACAGGGTGTTGAAATTCTAAGAAAAACATATTTTTGTTATAATCTTTAAAACAATTTAGATATTTACTTGGTATTGAGTATATTGCTTAACTAGCAGCAAAAGACATTTTTTCGTATGTAAAATATTTTTAAAAAATACCAGTTGCACCCGTACCATATTTGTAACTATCTATCCATCTGTCTATCTATGTAACGGAATCTTTGAGCCTAATTTTAACCAACTTCCAGCTATTCGATTTCTTTGGAAACTTTGACACGTATCAGGACCGATGAAGATGCAATAATTTAAAAACAGTATCCCGTTAAGTTCCAGCATTTTCCAGGAAGACGGAAAAGTGAAAAATCGTACGTTCTGGCGGATGCGCTGGATTAGACGAATTGAATAATCGAACTTGACAACATTTGCCGACCGGGGTTTGGGGACAGGGCTCAATTCTGCTAAATTGAACTCATTCGTTCGCTGAACGTATTCGTTCCGGGAGCGTATAACCTTCATCTGTTTTTAACGAACAGCAACCTTCACTTGTTTTTTAAAACAGGCGGTCATAAACAGAAATCTGTATTACCATCTGACATCTGACAAAATTCTAGTCCTACATAACCTAAAATTCCTTTAATGTGAAATTAAAGTTAAAAAATCAGTTAACTAAGCTTTTAAAAACAAAGTATACACTTTAATTGAAATACAAGAAGCAAATAAATAATTAACATGGTCCTCCGGCCAGAATAATCATTCCTTAATAAATTAATGATTGATATTATCATTTACTAAATGGATGGTTTAAAATTATTTTATTAAATGCTTTTCAAATAATACTTTTCCGAAATACCTTTCTGTGGTAGTAAATTGTTTAAATAAAATGCTATTTGAGGATAGGCTAGCTAGTCACCCTCGTTCCATCAAAATAGAGACGGGAAAGACGTAAAAACCAAAAGAAAAATAATTCATTTTGTGTATGGCTACTTGACCTAAAATTAACCGTTTAAGCTTGATCATGGCACTCTAGATAAAAAAAAATAAAAATAGCATATATAAAATAGTGTATTAAAATATAACATGTGAGGCGTCATTTGATTTAGAATGTTACATATCATCGGTGGTGCCATTTAAAATTTTAAAAAGCAGTAATATCCGGGTAAACCGTAAGTGATAGAAAATAAGTGAATAGATGATGATGACTAATGCACATTTGTGTCAAACATCGACATACCAAATTTTATTTTTCTATCTTAAAAATTATTATAGGGTTACCACCTTTGAAAAATACCCAGAATATTATTAGTTTATAATTGCCGCCCCCTCTAAACAAAATCCTGACTGCGCCTATGGTTTTACCTAATGGGTAAAGGTCATTTCTAATTTGTATCTTTAGACCAAAGGCGAATTCATTTAGCTGAATATGTTGGACCTAGTCAGGACTATGAACTAACTGCGCATTATCATTGCCCTTATAAGGTGTGTGGTCAGGCGTAGTCATGAACGTGGTCAGCAATTCTCCTTGACAATGGGTTTCCAAATCTACCTACCCATGGGGCTATCTAGTGCAGTATGATATATGTTATGTTCACACTATTAAAGTCATATTTTCTTGCTAATCGTATTTGCCGGAGTGGTTCAAACCGTATTTTGGTAATTTTCTGGAAACCTGCGGCTACTCCGATTTTGATGAAATTTGGAATACGGGGGTTTCTTGGGGCACTGATCACGAATCTGTTGGCGGAAACGTTTTGTTTTCGAGATATCCATAATCAAAGTTGAATTTTAAACTAATCCTATTTTCACTGTATTTCTCCTTCTTTTTGTACACAATTCATAATTTAAAGTTAAAGTGGCATACAACATTTAAAATTCACCTTTTAAAACCACATTTTTCTATGTCATTTGGTTGGTTGGTTTATGTATTCTTGGCTCTGGCCCCTTTCGGTCCAATTTACTAGCACATATGAGGAAAAATCTGGATAGTCGAGCTCGTAGCTCCCAGAAATTCCGGATTCTTTCACTATATGTTTAATCTTGAACTTATGAAGTGGCATGAATTTCGGCTATCTTCCCTGGAGCTCCTACTGGTATCGCGCATAACCGGTTTCTTTTAGTGCTGACCCCCCGCGACGCCTGCTCCATTTTCCGCCATTGGAAAACACCTCGTGCAGTACGCCAAACAGGAAACATTAGGTTATAGGAATCTTCACTCACAGCGCCTAGCTCCAGAAAAAAGATGCCTTCTCAAATTCAGCTGTGAGTTTCCTATCTTCCTCGGGGCACCAGAACGTCTTCTACATCCTCCATGCACGATAACACGTAAGAGCCGCATGAACTCCCTTCCAACGACCTACCAGGACCGAGAACGAACGAAAACTCTTCTATGTCTTTTACATCTTTTATTAATAAATTGCGAAAGTTCAGTTTAAAAATGCGGCAGCCATGTTTACACGGTGACGTCATAGCTTATTGCTGCGACTGAAAACGTTTGAAAGTGCAGCAATGCAATTTAATACAAAAATAATGTAAAATACGTAAAAAAATGGGGTTTTAAAAGGTAAAAATCAAATATTGTGTGCCACTTTAGCTTTAAATCAAGAATTGTGAGCAAAAAGAAGGAGGAATACAGTGAAAATCGGATTAGTTTAAAATTCAACTTTGACGATGGATATCTCGAAAACAAAACGTTTTTGCCAAAAAATTCTTTCGGATTCGTGATCAGTGCCCCAAAAACCCCCGTATACCGAATTTTGTCAAAATCGGAGTTGCCGCAGGTTTCTAGAAAATTACCCGGAAAGCGGTATAGACTTTTTAATATGTTAAAAAAATATTTTTATTATTTCGGATTATGGAAATCGTTCAAATCGTATCGAATTATATATATTTCGTTAGCTTTTAGTTTTTTTCTTCAAAATAAAAAAATCGCCACGCTCGAAAATGGTTTTTTTTTGTAGCCATCTGTTTCCTGTACGTCACTTCTAAATTGCCAGATAGGAATATACACTGTTTAGCATGTAATTAACTCACACTATCTTAATCTGACAAGTTCTACAATTTCTGATGGATATATTTTTGTTTTTACGCGACCTATATACGCGGCTCATATTACCTTAATATGGGTATCAAATAAGCTTGATTGGTAAAAGGGAGCTCACTATAAAAAAAAATTATTATGGCCACCGCCATCATAAAATAGCGTATTACATATTTTTCACAAGTACTTCAATATAAAATCGTTGGTTAGTTCAGGTTAGTTATAGTAAGGCATTAAATGAACTCAATAAAAAGTGAAGTATCAACTAAATATAACTAAATAAATTATTGAAAACAAAATTTATGATTAAATGATTTCATTGTTCTAAAAGCAAAAAATAATAAATCTTCGCCACCAAATCGCACCAATTTTCTCATCAATCTGGGAAAATGATCAGACAAATAATAAAATTGTTGGGCACTTGACATTTCTATCATATTATTTACTCTGGATACGCTACGCCCAATAACGGTTTTATTATTTGTCTAATCATTAAAAGTTTACATAAAATGACAGAAACAAAGTTTTTAATGAGTTAAATGCATACGCCCGACCGACAAAGATAACTATTTATATTGTTTTTAAATCATTGTCCGGAGATGTTTTCAAACACGGTTAAATACGTAACGTAAGGTATCATTAAAAGTAGGAAGTAGGTAATATGTAAATAAAAGAGATACCCAACTTACCAAAATAGTTTTTAAACTGAGGGGCAAAGTTAACTCCAATATTTCCGTTGTATGTGAGTACCTTAAAATAACGGAATCGTAAACTGTAATTGTGGACAAATCTTGCAACCAGCCACCAGTAAGCCTAAGACTTCCAGGAAATAGCTAAAAAATTACAGAAGTGTTAAATAATTTTTAAAAACAGAGATTTTATTAACGAGGAAGCTTATTAGACGTATTAAAAAAATGTAATTCAATGTTTTTTGTCGTATCAGTGAAATATCTATTTTTTTTTAATTCTCATATAAAGGAGTATACAGAAAAGTCCAAATAGGCTAATCAAGTAAAATAAATTTTGCCTTTTAATATTTGTTTATTTTAATTATTTTGTTAAGTAAGATTGGATCCAACTAATCAGAACTAACCAGAAGAAACTCCAAGTAATAAAAAATAACTAAATAAGTAGAAAAATGCATATTTATATGATATACCAACGTACCCAATATAACTTTGATATTTTTAAAAATAAAGCTTATGTGGATGAGCCACTTAATAATGGAGCAAATTGAAAATATTGAAAAAACCGATGTAGGTGTTACGAGATCGATTTTGGAGAATCTAAAAATGGCATAGTTAGAATTTTAATAAAATCTTTTATCTAAGGGATACGAGGGAAAATTGAATAATTGTCGTATTTCATTTATAACTTTTATTATAAGAAATAGCAAAAACCCATAAAAAAAAATTTGTAGAACTTTTACGTTAAATTTTTAGAATGTATTTGTTTTTTTATCCAAGGTTGCGTTAAAAGTTACGGTGTCAACTTGTAACACCCTGTATATTTTCTTACTAGTTTGTAGCAATTGTTACCATAATAACAAATATAAATAGCATAGTATCCCTGTCTGCTCTAGCTTTTAAATATTTGAATTAAAATAGTTATATTTGAGCGTACCCCGTATCATCTTCTTTTACAATAATATTGTAAAACAATAATTAAATGTAATAATCAATATATTTTTGATTTAGACTAGTTGTAATATAATAATAAAAGTATAAACAAAAATTGTATATGTATATGTTCACTATCTATCTAAAACAAAATTTTAATATTTAAAAACTAAAAAAGATCTGGGTACTATGTTCCACATATTTGTTATCGTGGGGACAAGGGCTAATAACCAGTAAAAAACTATACAGGGTGTTCCATGAGAAAACATCGAGTTGACAACATAACTTTTAACGCAGCCTTGTATAAAATATCAAATACTTTTTGTACATTGTACGTAAAAGTTCCACAAAAATTGTCTCTCTGGTTTTTCGGATTTCATTATTTATAATAAAGGATATAAAGGGTGTAATCAAAATCAAGATTTTTTAAATTTTCCATTATATCTCTTAGATACAAGATTTTATTAATATTCTAATTATGCCATTTTTAGTTCTTTCCATATTAATCCCATAATATTTAAATCGTTTTTTTAATAACTAAAATAGTCCATAAAGACGCCCAATTTTGCCCACTCTGTATACCGTATACTTTTCTGTATATAAAAATTAAGATTGTTTGTTTTTGGCTTTTGGCATTAGACATACAGCCAGTCACAAGAATTTATACTATTACTAATAGGCAAAAGGACATTAGTATATGTATACAAGGACACAAGCTTCACGCCACAGGGGTTCATCAGGGCGACTTTTGTCATAAACATAACAGGTTTGGACCATGATACAAAAATTACAAGAAGGTAGGATCAACAGCGATTCCAAATTGGTTCGCTTTGCGCATGACGTAGCAATGTGACTTTTTTGGCGCAATATTTAAATTTATGTCCAAAGAAAGCCTGAAATGTTTGTGAATTGCAGTCATTATTTTAAATATAAGGGCAAGTATAGAGAAATATCTTTCTAGAATATTATTACTGTTAATCTAAGAATATAATATTTGATGTTAACAAGCTTAAGATGTTAATTTGCGCATAAACGGAACTTTGCAATAAACCACTATTTAAAGCACCTAAAAACAAATTATCTTATACCTAACTAGTTTTAAAGTCACAAAACTGCCAAAAAGCAATGTAAAACGGCAAACTAAAAATCTAAAAACACGAAAACAAACGAATGGTTTCAACTTTGTTTACAAATTTAGTCACATTACTACGTCAGAGACGGTGGTCACGTGATAAACGTCATGCGCAAGATACTACCTTTTGTTTTTGTTGTATCATGGGTTTGGACCACGGAGAGGAGTTGGGTTAGGTAACGAAACGAACATTATTTAATTTAATTGTTAATTTATTCTTATAGTTTAAATTAATTTTAGCTGGGTAAGCTATAAGTATGGCATATATTTTAACATTCTATAAGGATAAAAGATGTAGAGTATTAAATGGGGTATTAACTTTACAATTTAATATTAAAGTTTTGACAAAAATTAAGATTATAATAAAAAATCCCATTAAAGTATCACTACTTATTAATGAATAACATCTATTGCCTTAGTTTTACCAAAAAGATACTAGCTAGTTATTATGTTGTGTCATTTTATGCAATTCTCCACAATATTTGCTTATAAAATTTTGCTCTATTTTTAAAAATACAAGTTTACTCCTTGAAGTTGTTTTATATCCTTAGTAATATCGCGTCTCGTATGTTACTAGTTAAAGTAAAACTTGGTGTTTATATATTTTTTCAAAATGCTTTTTTAAAATTCAAAAACATGATGATTCATTCGTTATCTTGTAATATCTTTTCTGGGAGACAATTATTAAATTACTAACTTACATCTATTTCTTCATCACTAAGTTGCATCGGATCCATGCCAAGGTTAATAATTAGGTTTTTAACATTGTCTAGGATTTTGAGGGTATAGTTAGTTACATCTACCTGAATATAACCGTCTCTGAAAAATGTGTAATAAAATAGACTTTAATAAATAATACTAGGCTCATGAAAATCACCAAGTTTATTTTTTCTAAAGAAAATATGGAAGTAACGGAAAGTTAAAGTTAATTACCTAAATTATTTAATTGATTAATACTTTTGGTGATTTATTTAATCAAAATAAAAATCCAAAAAATAGTCTAGAATTTGTGCTAATTATTTGGGTGGTTGTCATCATGCATTCCGTTAAAAATTGTGCCATGAAGCAAAACGTGCAAAGTCTGATCTGTTGACTGCAGTTTAAGTATAAATATTAAAGAACTTGCGTTTTGTGGCTTTATACGTATAAAATTATGCGGAACGTTAGCTCGTAACTACTCCGTGTTTTATTTAGATTTTTAGACAATGATGCCTAATATTTGTCTAAAATTTAATGCCTTATGGCGCGTTTACACGTCATTACACATGAAATTAATGGCGTCATTATCAACACAAGTTTAACTTTCGCGCCAGTAAACCTTTACATGTTGCATGTACAGAAATAGTATTTTTGCTTGCCATTTTCAGTTTTTAAATGTTGTGGTTGATGAAATTTAGTCCTTACTTTAGGAGTAACAAATCCTGGAATCCCCATAGCTTTTCATAAGCGATCGTAGGGGTTTTTCCGAGAATCTCTGTCGTTGTACGTGTATTAGAATCAGGGGCGTAGCTACTATGGGGCTGGGCGGGGCAGTGCTCGGAGGCTCCAGGCTCAGGGAGGCCCTTGAAATTAAGAGGGGCCCCTGAGCTTAGTTTTTTTCGCCCTTTCGGGGTCATCCCACCCAGGTCCGACGACCGCCCCCTGGGTGGTGCACTGCAGCCTGTAGGATTATTGTACCTTGACCCCTACTCCTTCCCATTCACACACCATTCATTCCATAACTTGGATGGTTGTTGCTCGGTCCGTTTGTTCACCCCGAGCAGAACACCGCGTGCCGTTGCCCAAAACCCACAATGCCGGTCACCCATCCAAGTTATAGGCGCGCACTTCACTGCTTAACTCCGGAGATCGACGCTTGCCGATACAACCGGAGCAGCCACAAGCGCGCCTCCTGAGCTTAGTACTGAAATACTAAAAACAGATGCGGTAAAAAATGAAGATAAAGACCTTTTTTTTTTGTTCTCAAAATATTTTGGGGTGGGCAATATATAAAAATGTTTGAATGCAGTTCTTTTTATTACATATGGACTTTTATTTTAGTCTTTATAGGTATGTTTTACTTAAGTTTTTGCCCATGGGCCCCTACTGACCTAGCTTCGCCACTGATTAGAATGAAAGTCACATAAACACAGGTTTTGTTCATAAACCTCAAAAATGTGATAGTTCCTGCAGAATTCCACCGTCCGAAAAAAATATTTCCAGCCATGGCCAACGCCTTCTACCTACAGTTAATAATACATTTGGAGGTAAGAATATGAATCGGAAATATATATCGTTTATTTTTGTTTACAAAGAAAAAAATTATTATGATGTAAACATCTATATTAAGCCGACTTAAAATGCTCTAGCAGATGAATATTTGGGAAGGGATGATTGCGCTTTAATAGCTAACCTGAATAGACAACAATTATATGTTCACGAGTTAAAATTGTATTATCGGACTGCTCTTGTCAGTAAAAACTTACGTGGTCACTCGCAAATTGCATACGAATTTACAAGACCTCGTAAGAACAAAATTACCTAAATATATAACAACAACGTACCAAGGATAAGCGACTTTCCAAAATAACTTCGGATTTTGGGACCTTACTTTAATATTTCACAACGGGATAAATTATATAAATATATTATTTTATTGTGCAAACTTATTTGGCTAAATATAGAGGTGCACAAAGGGAAGCAAGGAGGCCATTAACTACTCATTCAAGCGTAACTCGACACCGCAATGATGGTAAGTATGCCGGCAGACTTTAATTACTGATTCTTACCCTCGACAAGAAATGAATGTAACTTGACGTGCTCATGTCCCGTCCCGTTGTTTGACAGAAGCTCTAAACCGGGGTATACACGGTCATGCAAACTTGAAACGCACTTGCATGAAAGCAAATGTCAAATGAAGCTTTTGATACACATGATTTAGATGTACCTGTCAGTTCAGCATCAGTTTTGACAGCTGGTGGTGTAATCAACTTGAACATACGCTTATGTTCAAGTTTCAGCGAAAAGATTTTTTAATTTTTGTCAATGTATTCATTAGTTTTAACTTTCCAAAAGCATGGATAACCTTGGTACATATCTATAAAATCACGTAATACATCTTCCAGGCGCCAAAGAGCCATTTTGTTAACTCAAAATCAACAATATAACCCCATAAACGACGTTCCTAAACTGAAACATTTACTGACGTGTCCAACAAATGCACAAGTTTGCACGACGCGCGCCACGAAAAATCAAACTCGGACATCGAGTCGCATGCTAAGCCAGATGTGGCAGTTTTTTAATACACACGGTTAAATTTGCGTGCGAGCTTTGGTTTTTTGACAAATGTGACAGTTTTGCATGACCGTGTATACCTCGGTTAAAGGGATAAGTTGCTCTTAGATTGAGTTATTATACTCATAGAGTCAGAGCCCGTGGGCGGCAGACCTTCGTCATTTTGAAAAAGTTGAAAGTTTGTCAGCGCATGCTCTCAACATAGCGTTGGGATACCATGCAGTTTGACTCATAGCAGGTATCAGTCATTTTGTAAAAGCTGAAATTTATACTGGTTAAGCAAATACGTATTATAATCAGAAATGTTTACAAGCGGATATTCACGTTAGAATAATTTTTTTTCCTGGCAATTTCTATGTGTTAAGTTATTTAGCTGAGCGGTTTATGTTACTTGGGTACCTATTAAAAGATTTCCCCAGTCGACAGATAGTTTTGAGACTTTCAACCCCTTGGCAGACAAACATTTGTGTGTGGCCTCATAGATAAATTTAGATTTTTCTGTCATTTAACAAAATATGACAAAAAATATTTTATAAGAGCTGTAGGGTTAGTTTTTAAAAAACTAACCTTACAGCAATAACTTTTTCGGGACACTCGGTATACATCGAAATATTTTTAGAACAGACTTTTTGTTATATCTTGTTAAATAACAGAAATTTGGACTTCCTCGGACCATTGGGCCACCCCAAAATGTTTGTTTGCCAAGGTGTTGGAACTGTCAAAACTTTTGGCGACTAAGGAAATATCTTCTAATAGGTACCCAAGTCACATCATATAAAATTCAGCTTTAAAAAAATGACAAAACTAAGGTTTTAATTTACTTACCCTTGGTATCTAGTACCTGCCAAAGCCACTATAAGTCAAACTTTATAGTCTCCCATCGCTTTTACCTATGTTGGGAGCATGGGCTGACAAACTTTCTTACAAAATGAAGAAGGTCTGCCGCTCAGAGGCTCTTTTACTATCAATATAATTCAATCAAACATAGTCAGAAAGCCCTAAAGTTAAAGGTCAGTTTCTGTTCGAGTTAATGGGCTGTATAATATTTAAGTTAACGAGACGCTCTATAGCTGACTTAAATTTAAGTTGAAGTTTGTCTTATGTATATTTTCTGGAATTTTCTACCATTTGTTCTGTATGTTTTTTTCGGAAATACCCCGTTTTGTAATTTACTATCAGAAAGATCAATTGACTTTAAATTTTTGTTATCTCAATGCATGCGATAAGACAAAAAAAATGCGTTTTGAAAAATAATGATGATACTTATGATTTTAATTAGTTTTTATTGTCTACAAATAATTTTAAAAATTGAAGGTAACAATAAGAGGTGATATTGTTTATTATTTTTCATTATTAACAATGTTCAACTCAAAACGCTATGCGGTAAAATTGAAAGTAAAAATAACTCTGACCTTTAATTAAAATAATGAAAAATGTAATAATATAACGGCAAATAATGTGTATTTAAAGGATTTTAAAATTTTAAAATTTTTAATAGCGTCATCTATTAATAATTGAATGTGTGCCTGAAAAAGAGATAATTGCATTACTCTACGATTGCTTTACATGGTAGGCTTAAAAACTGGTTTAAAACATTAAAAATATTATAGTGAAGAGTGTTAGCTAAACTATAAATTGGTTTAATTGTAAAAGAGAAAATATTGTAATGTAAATTAAAAACTTGATGTTAGTACTGAAATCTATGATACTCCAGCAATAAATTGGTAAAAACTAAAAACACTTAGGTATACACGTTCAGCCAATACAAAGTTCATAGGCAAGTAGAGCAACAACGAAGCGGTACCGGTGTGTCACCATTTTTAAATTCCGTCGTTATTTGTCTAATCTCTACCTGTCAGTTGTTTACACGCGTAAAACTGTCTCAGTTTCATGTATTGCTTATGGATCTTTTAATTTGGCCAAACGTATATATGAGTAAATTAGAAGGAAGCCTGAGAGACAACAGGAAGTTAAGAAACTTGTTCTGTTAATGTAAACAAATACAAATAATCTGGACGGGATATTTTGTGACGAAATTCGTACTGTTTATATATTATTAATAAATTATTCCATTATATTGCAGTAATGTTTTATCTTTGCACTTAAGGGTATCTCAAATTTGTTAAACATGATTTAAATAGATATGATACACAGGTCTTGTGACGTCTTAAGCAATACCAGCTAGAGATTAGACAAATAAGACCTACATGTTAGCAGTCTGGATGGGATGACGCATTGGCTCGCTTTGTTGTTGCTTAAGACCGTCTCCTTTTCACGCATTGGTAAAATTCCGCATTGAAACGAGAGATAAAACCTGTATGTGGGTCAATTAACTTTTATATGTTTAAGCGCGAAATAACTTAAAAATCAGTAAAAAGCCAGAAATATATACAGTGTTATTCACATGCCCTATTAAAAGATCTCAGAAACAACTACATATATTTTTTTAAAATGTTGGCGCTTTATTTAAATAATATTTATCTTAGTATGGCAAATATTTCACGTTTTTTGGTCTCCCGGTTATACCGAAAGTGCGTATCAAATGAAACATTTTATATATTATCGCATTTTTGGATTCTACACAAAATTTTAAGCATAAACAGTAGTACGCAAGTAGTCTACTAGGAACCTTCTGAGGATGCCAACCACTCGTGCTGGCGAAACGTCAAGGATACAAAATCAACAACGACTGACGAACAGCTCAAAAAACTTAGCAGAGCAAGTTTAGCAGAAGATGGCCGCGAAAGCCTTACACGGTATTGTGAACACCCTGTATAGGGGGTATATGGGTTTTAATAATTTTAATATTTATTTAATTATTTTGGCATTAAAGAAATCACATCCAACAAATTAAAACAAATAATCAAGAAAATAGTGCAAGGTTTTTGTCACCAAAAAATGACCTAGACAGAGTCTAGGTCATATTATTTTATTCTGGATCAACAACGTACTGAGTTCAACTTTGTATATATACCGAAACTGTACTAATAATGGGGAAGAAAGAAATTAGAAAAAATATTACATAAGAAGTAGGTAGTAAAAGTGAAGTCAAGTATAAAGTTAAAGTTTTAGTTAAGCCCCGTATGGTCTACCCCTAGTTGGGGGTTTTCCCCGTACAAAATTACGAAGTTAAGTTAGTTTCCGTAGTTCAGTTAAAAATGACAAGATAGTTTTTATTGTCCACCGGTCTCATGGTCCCAAGATGATAGTTACATATCGTACATTGGTCCAAGTGACGTAAAATGGCCCTAATGTATTCAAATTATACGTCACATATGGTGGAGGCGCCCGCGTTCCCAGTGACCTTTGTGAAACGTCGGTTATGGTAAGCTGTGCCCGCCCCAGTTCTAGTGCCCTTTGTGAAGCGATAGGAAAAATCGCTTATGGTACGCCCTTCCTACCCCTCAGTGTATTTGTGGAAGAAAATGCCATATATATGGTAAAGGCGTCCCGTTCCCCGAAGAAGAAATGTGTGGGAAATGACGAAGATGGGGAAAAAATATGTTGCGTAGCGTAGCTGCAAGGAGGTAGCAGCGTAGCTACAAGAAAATGAAGATAAGGTATATCTTCAGTTTTTAAAATATGGCTAAATGGTGTTAACCAGAGTTGATGAAGAAGAATATGGAAAAATAGTTATTTGCGTTGAGGTTGTTGTGTTACGTAGTAAAGACGAAGTTTTGAAGCAGCATCAGGCTGCATTAGCACTGAAAGCCGCAGCTCTATTATGGGCCCCTAAAGTAATAGTCTTGAATGGTGGGGTACAAGACTATCTAGCGGCCCTGAGAAAGCTCAGGATATTTGGAAATTGGCATGAAGTTACAGTAACCTGATGTGGAAGAAGAAAATGGGAGTAAAAGGCAGACAATGGTATGTGGAGAAGAAGTACGGGACAAATGGCTAATGGAACGCACCATCAAAGACATGGACAGGCAGGCAAGGTGGACACAGTACGATTTAACAAAGGAAGGACAATTTAGGACAGTATGTTTTTGTAAAGTGTTTAGGTAAATCTGTGATGTTTTTAAATTATTGGTATTTTTTTTGTTGTTGTTTACTTACTAAAAAGAATATATAATAATAATAATAATAATAATAATAATAATAATAATAATAATAATAATAATAATGATTTAATATGCAGAGAAAAGTAGCCTAAAAATAAAAATTGATATTAACTATTTTTTAAACCCACCGTATATGTAATATTAAGTTATGAAAGGTTTATTGTTTTGATGATATACAATATACGGGAAAGGTCAAGACAATTTCTAATAATGCAGAGCAGGCTAGTTTCAAATAAACCCTTTTTATTTACCAAGTCAGATGTTTTTGTATAGTACATATACAATATAAGCAACGCTGTTTGGTTCATCGGCAGGCAATAGAATAACAAAACAAGCACTATTAGTCACGCATGTTTATATGCCGGGATTTAGTTAGATTGTCTTTTTTCCTCACATTGCCTATGTGTTATGTTATTTAACTGAACCTGTATAGTAAAGTTAATAAGTAATAACACTATGTATTTAAAGTATTTTATATAGGAGGTATAGAATTTAGGCCACTTTTCTCCAAAAATAATTTTAACCACAACAACTATATTTAAATAAAACTACTTAGATTCTCAAATTCAGAAATTACTCTGTTAACAATAGAAAAAAATTTAACTATTTTTTTATGATCAATGACAAATCTTTTAATTTTTAGAAAAAAAAGTCGAGGCTTTTATTCAAAAAAAAAAAAAAAAATTAACCCGTTTATTGGCAACTAGTCACTTAGATAGCTGAATGGTTGTTCGTAGGACAATTTAAATAAAATTGGGATATGGTTATATGGCTTGATGATTGACAAGATGGTTTGCTCTGTTGGTAGTGATCCTGCTCTATGATTCTGGTGTTCTGGGTTTGAATTATGGGTACATGGGACGTACCTACCGTAGATTTTTCTGATTTTATCGTTAGAACTGTTTAAAGTGCTTTGCTCATTGCAAATTATCATTAAGCGACATATTACCTATTATTTAAAATAAATATGTATTACAAAAAAACATAAAAATTAGAAAATGTTTAACTCGGACAATAAAATGTTGATTGACCCAAGTATATGAGAAAATTATTTGAGGGAGTTTATAAAAAGTAAGACGTTTTTCCAAATTTCAATTTTTCGTACTCGTAATAATAAAAACATAAAATGAAAATAGGGCGATACCAACATTTTTTTTACCGTGCATAATTTTCTGTAACCTCCAATCAATACCAAGTTCATGTAACATGATTTCTTACCCAAGTTCGGAATATTCTCTTTCGACGTGAGTTCTAAGATCTTCCCATTCAACTTTAGACAAAATACTCTGGGGCAGATTAACTGCTGGAAATTTTCGAGGTGTGATACCATTTCTTGGGTGTATCTCCCTGGCATCTGCTGCAATAATCAAAAATAAAACAACTACTAAAAACTGCATAGTTACTAACGATTCATATAAATTGAGAGTAGCTAATAAAATTATTTTAACTACTTTTTATAAATATTCAGTTCATTATTATCTGTTTTTAGATAGTCAATATATTATTGGTCTAAAACAATAAAAATGTTTTTTGTTATCTAACCTTTAGACCAAAGTACATACTACAGGTGCAAGTTTATCCGTTAACGTCACCTTTGTTTTTTGTCTACTTTAAATTTACCTTTATGGCCGTATTTATTTTTTTTGTTTCTGGATTTTAAAACTTAGTCTAAATGTTTCGGCTAAATTTATTTAGTCTTGGTTAAATTTAGCAGGAGTCACACAAGTGGAATAAAATGGAAAGTACTATGTGTACGATCAAAAAATAGGATGGTCTTTTGTTGGGTACACGCCTGGAAATAATTGGACCGCTACGGTCCTGGTCCCGGGGTATACGAGCTAACCCTGTTCAGCCCTATTGACCCCTATGAACAGGGTCAGCTCGTAAACCCGAGAACAGGACCGAAGCGGTTCCATTATTTCCAAGCGTGTACCCAACAAAATGACAATCCAATAAATTAATCCGCCTAACCAATATAGAGCATATCTTTAATCAAAAAATAGGACAGGAAATAAATAATAATAGCAAATAAAAAAATGATGCTGCTGACATCATATAATGATTTTAAAAAATACGGAACGTTTTTTAAATAATATATTGGGTTCATAGCTTCAAAAATAATTAATTTAAAAAAAACTACTACACTAGATTCTACGTAAAATTATCAATTAATTTCAGTTTTTATTTTTATCGTTATGCTACGAGATAACTGCGATACGGGAGGGGTCCTTATTGTTATAAACTGAGAAAGCATTGTAAAGTATTTTAGTGTTATTTTTTGTATCATTGAAAAGTAGCTAAAAGTCTTTATCTTTAATAATTTCCTAAATACTCTGCAATAAGGAAAACTCCGGACATCTGCATATCGAAATTAAAAAAATATACAAACAAAAAAAAACAATTTAAAGCCACGTCTAGACTTGCAAAAATTTCCCAAAAATCCGTCCAAACTTAGTGACCTGTTTGCGAGCTCCTTTGACGCCAAAAACCGACAATCTCTGAATCAACGGCGAATCATTTGGCAAGGCCTTGAAACGACCTGAATTCCGTCCACGTCCACGCTATGTGGCGCAGTATGCGGCGTGGAGCGGTACGGCGAATTGTTGCAATTTTGAACGCGGCTTAAGTAACGCTCTAGTAAACCTTTTTGCGTTTGATTAATTTATTTTTATCTACAACAAAAAGGCATAATGCATACGTATTTTTTAAGTTAATTTTAAAAGGTGATGAGCAAATCTTTCTTTTTAATATTATTTTTAATCGGAGCTTTTTATATTTAGTTGTGTTTGTTATTTTGTATTTTTTTATTTTTACACTTAGAGTACCTACGCAATCCTAATTTTTAAATATTCTTGTTTTGAATTAAAAAAAACTATGAATAATGGATTCGATAAATATTTTATAGTTAAAATTTGATAACAGTTGAGATCTATAATTTAACAAAAAACATGTTTCTAAGAAATTTATTTTAAATTTGGCACAACGACTTAAAATTAAATACTTAACAAGATATTTTTTTATAGCATAGCTAAAAATACCTAAAGCACCGCTCCAACTGGTAAATTTTATGTGTGGGTTAAATTAATGGTGCGCCGCAAGAATTCTCGTCGCAAATTTTATTTTCGTCGCAAATTTTTAACTGCCAAACCATCAAAAATTTGTGTCTTTTGTCGAGCGCGTCTGCTCATGTCGCATGTGTTTCTTTAACAAGCGTCCACACTGTAAAATGTTTGCGACGCAAATCCTTTGATCTTCGCTTAAAAACCGACAACCGATGGACCTTGTGCGTCGAAAATCATTGCGTCCGATTTATGCGACGAATACGTACACATTAAGCCGCGTCCTCATTGGTAAATTTTTACGTGCGTGTTAAATTAATGGTGCATCACAAGAATTTTGGTCGCAAAATTTTAACTTCTCGACCATTGAACATTTGTGTCGTTGGTTGTTTGCGTCTGCTCAGGTAGCGTGTGTTTCTTCGAAAGCGTCCACGCTGCAAAATGTATGCGACGCAAATCCCTTGGTCCTTCGCGTCCGATTTATGCGACGAACACGTACACATTAGCACAATTAACCTCGAGCACGTAAATATTTGCAATGAAAAGTTGATTCAACGCAAATCTTTATCAATGAGGACGCGGCTTTAGCATAATTAATCCAGAGCACGTAAATATTTGCGACAAATAGTTGATTCGACACAAATCTTTATCAATGAGGACGCGGCTTAAGAACATAATTGGAATTAAAGCAGAAGAAGTGCCACATTCTTTAATAATAAACAAATAAAAAAATGTTACTTTTTTTTCTTTAAATAAGTTTAGTAGCAACAGAAATAAGTTCTTTTAAACAGAAAATTTGCCTCATAAACGCTAGACTTTAAGAGAGTATTCTAGACTCTTTGGGTTTTATAATTTTATAAACTTTTTAAATTTTTTAATTAAAATCGCAGTCTTAATTAACATGTACTTTGTTGTGAAAAATACCTTCCAACAATATTTTTTCCTGGGCCAAAGAATAATTTAGATTCCATAATTTAAATTAGGTTTGGAATACAAACAAAAAAACTGTTTTTTAATATCATTTTTTTATTATTTATACAATTCTTATATTTAATTATTCTTTTTAAAACTTTTACATTTATTTACACTCCTAACTATAATAAAAATAGTTTATTCCTAATTAAACATAAAAGTAGTAGAGTTTGGATGCAGGATATTGTCAACAAGTTGGTTAATTTCTTCTACAACATCGTGAACTGGATTGTAAATTACTAAATTTATCACGGATAAAATAATACCATGGAGTAAAGCTATAACGGCATTAGAAAGTGCATCGATAAGATAATTGAGTGGTCCAAGTCCAGTAAAATCGATCTTAATTTTTCTAAAATAAAAAAGTATATCATTAATGAATTTAAATTTAAAAGTCATTGTTTTTTTTAATTTTTGTAAAAACCTACAAAGGCTTCTCACCTAAGTACCAGAGTATCGTGCGTATCGGGTAATTAAATGTCCGATCGATCTTTTCCCCTGTTCTGTCAACGTTGTCCAAGCACTGCAGTTTTTTTATTTCAAAAGCTGGTTTTACACTTATTAAACCTCTGTCAAATTAGTTGGACCAAGTTTACCTGAAGAAATTTGACACTGTAAAACAGCAAATTGTATAACAGAGAAATTTAGGTAGCCTTGTCAAATTTGTTTGTTGAAGGATTACGAACACGTCCTATTTTTCTTCAAAAATATTCGATGCAAAACTACCAACCTAATTAATTAAAAATTAACATTTGGTAACTACTTAACCTCAATTTTATCGTGATTTGGTTTTGGTTGTAGTTTTCATTTAAAGATTAGGACAACGTTGAAATGTGCTTATAAAAAAAAATATTTCCTTTTACGGAAAACTTAAAGATCGTTTGGGGCTGATTTGTTTTGCCAAAATCACCTCAATTGGCAACTTTGCTTTAAAGGAGTTTGTCAAATAATTTATTTTAATTTACATTTCCGTCTTCAAACAAGTTGAATTAAATATTTGATTAAGAAGATTGGTAAGTGTAAAACCAGCTATAGATAACGCGGTAGTGCCCCCACGGATGATATTTTAAAACACCTACTACCTTAAAATGTCCCCTAGACTGGGTATTGATATCGGGTCTTTTGAGTTGGAAATATTTGAGTTTGAATTATTAAGTGCAATTAAAAAATAAAATTAATAACACCCTATTAGCTATAACTATAACTGCCACATTAACATAGACAAATTGTCCCATATACTTTTTGGTTGCATAAAACAACTTAAACACAAAAATCTTAGAGCGATTTATGGTGCATACAGAGTAGGTTTATAGATATTTAAAGTAGTATAGGAAGCGTCTTCTAGTTTGCACATACAAATGAATATGAAATCTAAATGGTTCATATCAAAAAACCATTGGTTTCATTATAATATTTAAAATGTATTTAAGATTATTGAATAATGATTTTTGACGTGACAACGCCTTATAATTTGATGGAGCCGGCTACGCGCACCAAAAACATGACTCATGCAGCGTTACCTCGCTCTAAGGCGTTCGATTTATGGCTTGAAGTGCAAGCGAGAGCGCTTTTGGCCTTTACGTTCGGCAGTATTCGACACCTGTTTCACTCTGACTTGAGTGAGCGGTCCGCGTGGAGAGCTGCTATACAATTATACATTTACATGTTTTCGTCAAGTATAAAGTGCAGTGAAAAGTGAATGTGGTGTCAATTGTTTATAGCAACCTTAACTGCGAATCATTCCATCAGTATTTTCTTATGACGTTGTCACGTTTCACTATAGTCAGTAAACCGACTTTTCAGACAACCGATTTTTTTAAACTTTGACACCCTGTATTTTCTCTATTGTCAAGTTTTTTTGTACCATTAATAGCAGACACCCTGAATATCTGAGTCGAGTCATGGTAAACTACACAAATAAGCTACAGGGTATCCCACTGGGAACTGCTGCGGTCGATTTCTCGAAAAGTGGGTTTTGAAATTTTTTTAAAATTGCACAACTTAATAAAGACATACAAATAAAATAGTTTGACAGTTCTAGCACTTCCTGTTTGCAAATCATTACTTATTTTTTCTAAACAACCCATATAACATTTTTTGCCGGCATTGTACATTTAATTTACTGGCATTGCCAACACTCTTTAATGGCAAGGCATTGGCAAAAAGGTATCAAAAAGACGCGAAAGTGGGCAATTGGCCGTTATTAGGCCACGTGTTGCAGATAATGTGATGGCATCCGTCATTAATAAGTTATGCCAAGAAAATGCGTTTAAGATGATGGCATCCATCATTAATAAGTTATTGGCAAAAAATGTGTTTAGGATAATGGCATTTATCATTAAATAAGTATTGTAAGTTTTATAAGTTGAATGTCCCAAAAGGTAAATAACATATTTAGAATTTTTATACGAAAAAAATGAAAAAAAAGGCAGGAAAACTTTATCAATAAAAAAATTACATAATATAAATTTTTATACCGTAACAATAAACCAAAATAAAAAAATAAAAAGTACTAAATAAAAACACTTTAAAATAGTAAGTATTTAAGGGACACTTACACTCAATTTTCAGATCCAAAACATAGGGAAAAATATTTTAAAGGAGTTAAATGTCAAAAAAAATCTATTAAATATAAATATATAATTTTTTTATTAACACGTCTTTAAAACTTTTAATAAGGCAACTCCCTGATTTCATATAATTTTTTTAGGTAACTACAAATTTAAAAGGTTTTAAACAAAATGTTTATAGCTTCTAACAGTCTACTTGAATAACCCGCCTTCTTGACTAGCCATCACCAATTAATTACACAACACACACTAATTAGGTAATGAATTCACTTAATTATGTCTACTAAAAACTTTTTTCTTTAAAAAAGAAACTAAAAAGCTAGAAAACCACGTAGAAAACAATTGCACAAAGCGGCCAAACAAAAGCAAGGTTGCCTCATCTGTCAAATTGTCAAATCTTGTATTTCGGCTAAGCGGGAAATTTGAATTTATCACTTTCGGTCGAAATTAACCTAGCTAATTTTACCATCATTTTATTTTTATTGTCTCAAGAATACATAATAAACATTTTCTTTGACTTGATTTTTATTTGCATGATTTGTATCAATAAAATGTTAGGAAAAGGCCATTTCCCTTAAATTATGTAAAAAAACATAAAATAATGTTGTTTAGCGGCCATTATAAATAAAACAGATCAAAAAAATTTGTTCGAATGTTAGTTAAATACCAATGTTAATAATAATATGGTTTAAAAAGTATGAATATGCGTTGAACGGCAACACCTTCAAAAATCCAATATTTATTTGCCTGCAACAAAAAGGCATGCTTTATTTAATCAGGATTGGTATGTCGCCATTTTTGTATGTTTACCGGCAATTCGCCTGCATGTAAAATTTATTGGCAATTGAGTGTTTATTTGGGGTTTACTTTGGTTTGGTTTTTAATGCGTATTAGATGTTGGCATAATATTGCCACCAATTGCCAATGCTTTACCATCAATGCTAATATGAAAAATGTATATTGTTGGCAAATAGTGTTTGCTGGGAAAAGTCCTTAATACGATTAGGGCCTAGGTTCCTTGTAAAGAAAGACCTTGTTTAATTGAACTATGTTAATAATTTGACAACTAATAAATACAGGGTGGTCAAAAATAATCGTAAAAAAATTATATCGACAAAAACCTAAAGGTCAATTTTTTAAATGGAAACCCTATCTTTTATTACATTATCCTATTAGGCATTAAAAATAAGGGTAAATTTGCATAAACCTGTATGTATTCTAAGAATTTATAGTTTTTAAAATATTAATAATTTAAAATTATTTATGTATTCCAACAACGCTTTTAAGTCCGGGTAGAAGGAACGGTGTAGTTGGCTATGACACTGTATTTTGCTGTGAGGGCCAACTAGAAGCCAAACTAAGCCGTACGTAAGGCATTGTTAGAATGGATAAATATTAAATTGTTAATATCTTAACAACCACACATTTTTAGAATAGACATGCTTTTGCAAAGTTAACCTTATTTTTAATACTTAATGAGATAATGTAATAAAAGATAGAAATTTTATTCGAAAAACTGACTTTTACGGTTTTTGTCGATATAATTTTTAACGATTTTTTTACCACCCTGTATTTATTAATTATTAAATTATTATCAACACAGTCTGCTAAAGAAGTTTTTCTCTACCAGGAATCTAGGCCCAATTCGTATTAGAGGCTTTTGTTTATAAAAAATAAGGGTTAAGTAATGGTTTGCAAACCTCATTTTTGACACAAAATTTAAAATAAGTGGATGGAACACCCTGAATAGGCATGACAACAGTTACTAAGAAACTCTTTTATGATGTTCAGAGGTTTTTCAATAAAAATATCTTCATAAAAAATAATGGTTTGGTAGTAAAAAATACGTTTTTAGTTTAAAGTTTTAAATACGCGCTAAAAGATACTATCACAAAATAACTAGCTTGCGTTAGCTAGTATCTTCTTTGATACTATATTTTATCATAGCCTCGCTGTTTATATAGAAGTGGCATCACTAATAAACAGGGGTGGATTTCTCTTTCACCAAAGCTGTTAGAATGCAAACGCTACCTCTAGTAGGTGTATGCTCTAAATCATACTTGGTGTATTCCTTTTAGGGTCTAGAACCGCCCGGAACGACACCAAAAGTGTTCCTTTTAATTGCAATCTATTGTATTTTTGACAGTTTTGACACTCTTGACAGTTTAAGAACGGTTTCGGGCAGTTCTAGAGCATAAAAGGAATACACCATATATTGAATTTGTGATACGAAACGCATTTACTCGTGACGTTATTCCCTCTAATTAGGGTTTTTGGATTTATGGCGCGTCTTTCATTTTATAGATGTATTTTATGAAAATTAAAAAATATTATTCATAACATTGTTAAAATAAACGTGTTTTTATAATCCATTAATCTAACTTGATATAATAAATATAAAAAAACAGTCATTTGGGGATGTTGTCACGTCCCTTTTTTTTATTTAACTGTGTCCAAGTAAAAACACACATTTTTTTTTTAATTCTCAGTACTTACCCTGAATCTCTAATATCAACCTTATCAACGAAAGCATGATCTGATGTAAAGTTAAAACCAAGATGAAGGTTTAATTTAAGGTTTGATACTCTGGCAGCAACACCACCATTTACAGCTATAAGTGTTACCTTAGCTGTGTAATCGTAATCAATCTAAAATATAAAAATAATTTTTTTAGGTATTGCATACGCGTAATCATTAACCGCAGCTTATAAATTGGTTATAAATACATGGTGTTCGTAAACTTCGGTGCCAAACTGCTGTGAAAATAAGTGTTTGTTGTTTAATTATTTATAAAAAATTATAAAACTTAATTTTTAAAAGGATAAATTTCTTTATTTTTTTCTTCTATTAATATGCAATGAGGTAGATTTTCGTTCTCAAAAAACAAAAAAAAAAAAAATTAGAAGACTAAAGCTGTATTCTTATTAGCGTAATTTAAGGAAAATATAAAGGCTGAGTACATAATTTTTTCACAACAACCTTAATATGGGTATTAAATGAAAGGGCTTAATTTGTAGAATAGAGCTCACTATGAAAAAACTCCTTTCAGTTCGATTCGAATGACCATATTTCCAAAACTATTTAAGTTAGATGTACCTAATGTGGTATTTTCTTAAAGCCCTTTTTAAGATCTTTTTAATGGTAGTATAATATATAGGGTGGTTCATAAAAAAATGTTTTTTTTCACACTGTGTATTATTACCAGTATTACCGTTAAAAGATCATAAAAAAGCTTTAAAAACACCACATTAGGTACATCTAACTTTATTAGTTTTGGAAATATGGCCATCTAAATCAGCCACATCTTTCAGTTCGCCTGGCAGGTATACTAGTGCTCATCGAAAACGCCTGTCAATTTTTTTCAATACTTATTATGAATGAACTAAATTCTAGAAAAATTTCAAATTTACAGCTTCGGGTATTTTTGTTTCTATGTTTTTTTAACTTTTAAAAATATACAGGGTGATGTTGTGCACGGCTGATGCCTGCCAGGTGATGATTTTCGTACTTAGCATGCTATGACTCATCACTATATAAATTTCCAGCCCTACAGGTCTAACTTTATAGTTAGACCCATTTTATTTCATTCTGAAAGCGATGCCGCCAAGTTCACAAAAAATGATAAAGCAAATAAACCCTTTTGTGAACAATGATTTATTGCAGCAACAAATATTCAACCCTACGAGTACGCCACGCGTTACAGATTTTATGGCACGCCAGAGACGAAATAAAAAGATGTTTCTTAGGTACGTGATACGTGTTTTCGCAATATTTTTATGTATTTATCTAAAAAATATGTAATTAGGCTCTGTCAGAGGCTATGTGCTTTCAAAAAGGCTTATTTACTTTATAATTTTTGTGTACTTGGCGGCATCGCTTTCAGAATTAAATAAATATGGTTCTAACTATACTCGATGGGTTCACTACCTCTCCTAAACGGTTTTATTATTTGTCTGATCAATACCCCAGATTAATAAAAATATTAGTGCGATCTGGTAGCTAGGAGTTACCGAATTATTTTTTAGCTTTTATACTCTGTTCACTATAAATTGAGAAAAATACCTGAACAAAAAATTTATTTTATTGGTTTAAAAGTCAGTAATCCTAGTTACCACAATAAAAAATGTATTTTATTGGTTTAAAACTACAGTAACCGGAGTTACTTACTAGGTATTCATTATCAATTTATAGTGGCCAAAGTATAGAACAATAAAACAGTATTAAGTACATATTTTTTGCGAAATTTGGTCAAAGAGTAATATTGCAGAAAAGCATTACCATATTTTGATTTAAAAATATTTGATAAATTTCGCTTAAAAGCTACTGAAGATATAAAAAAGTGTAATAAAAATGACTTGGCTGTGCCGTAAATTCCAGTAAAATACTTAAAGTGGTATCACAGGTATTATTAAAATCAGATATTTTTTCTTACACAGAATGTTGGTGTACTGTGTTGCCAAAAACACAATATGGAAGAAACCCCTATTTTAAATAGAAAAAATATTTTATAAATATGTGTAAGAATTTTTCGTCCTCATGATGCACGGGATTAAAGTTGTCAAAAAACTTTAAAATTTTAAAAACACCTATTTTACTATCAATTGTAACACAGACGCACATAATTGCTTATGTGCCATAAAAAAGCCAAAACAGGAAAATCCTTTTAAGCTTTATAGCTTTTTTTTTTTTAATGTAGCTAAACAATGACACAAAAATGGCTAAATTTATATAAGAGTAATTCTCATACTAATGCTTATACTAATATTTAAATTAATTAATATAATGCGTCCTAAGGCGGGTAGGGTTTGTGGTATTAGTAGGGGAGCCCACGATGCTAAAGGAATTTACTTGAACGTCATACAGACCTGTTGGGTTGCAAAGCTTAGATGATAAGAAAAAGAAAAGTTATATAATGTGTACACCGTACACGTGTTTTCATCGGTGAAGGAAGTGGCTATAGACTTTTAAATATGTCAAAAAAATACTATTATTTCGGCTTGTGGAAATCGTTCGGGTCGTATTAGATTATATATTTTTCGTTATCTCTGAATTATTTTCTTTAAAATAAAAAAATAGCCACGCTCCAAAAAGTTAAACTGACGTTTTCTTTGTAGCCCTCTGTTTCTTTACGTCACTCTCAAATTGTCAGATTGGTAGAATATATACTGTTTAGCATGTAATTAACTGATATACCCTATCTTGATCTGACGCGCTTGACAATTTCTGATGGATATATTTTTGTTTTTTATGATCGGCCTGTATACAGGGATCATATTTGGTGATTTTACTTTATTAATTTGCCGCGCTGTTGTAAATTCCGAAAACCCCTCCTGGGCTCCCCTACCATATAGTGGAAGTCGGTGATAGATAGGTTTGTGTATTGGATTTTGGTTAGATTAGACTCTGGTTAGGTTGTGGGTGAGTAGACTTGCGGCGAGATCTATACCCTTAACATCTAAATTACTGGGTACTTACCGTAAATAAATCAAAACCCAAAGGCAATGTAATTTCAAGTATGTCCGTGGAGCGTCTGTATTTTGCAACAACTGAATCAAAAATCATTATACTGGACAGGTTTTGAATAGAACCGTCATGTAAGGAAAGACTTGCGACAAGTACCTAAAACATATTATTTAAGAGGGCTAGTTTCAAAGTGTACAATCTTCAAAGCAAGATTTTTATGTTACATATATCTAATAAAAAATGAACAGAGGAATGCATTTTTTTAATTAAGTTTGAACCCTCTGTTATGGATGTAGTCATGGCCTAAAAGTGATTTATTTAAATTAAGCCCCAAAAAATAAAACTCTTGGAAATCACTCTTGTATTAAAAAGATTAAATGAATATTGTACACTTTGAAAATAGGCCTCATTTTAAAAACACATCTTATGAGCCAATATTCTTAGTGCATTGCAGATGTAGGCCGGCGATTGTCCAGTCTTTAATATCTAGTGTCACGTTCGATATCTATACAGGGCACAGGGTGTAGTAATTAATGGCTTAACTTTTTGAGATACAGGGTCAAATTTTCAAAAGAACTGAAAAATTCGAAAACACTTATTTTAGTAAAAAATGTTATACTGAATGTAAACCCTATTTAAATAGGTACTTATAATTTTTTTACATAATTGCCAATAAAAAATTTTAAAACCTAATTTTTAAAAGAAAAAGATGTCGCAATGCTTCCTTTATCGTTTAAAAATATGCAATTAAGTGATTTTTATTTTTTTCTCTCAAACTAAACAGGATACAAAAAATTTAAGAAACATAAAAGCAGTGTTTTTATTTGCTTAATCTAAAGAAAGTACAAAAATTTTACACACATTTACACTGTCAGTGGCGTACCTTTTTTTTTTGAAATATTCCTTTAGTTGCCTCTCGAGACGCCACTGGACTAATTAAATGTATTAAGTTAGTGATAAATTAGCCCCTAACGTCATTAATAATTTTGTTAAATTAAAACAAAATTGAGTAAAGAATAGTTAGGATATTAAAAAAATAGATATTTTTTTTGAAATTTTACCACTCTGTATCTCAAAACTTAAGAGGTTTAGGACATGTGTTTATGTAATCTTTTTTTTCCTAAAATAAGCTAAGGAATCATATCCTGTATATTTAGCCATTAATTAAACAACCTGTATAATCTCGAATAAAAAACTATTTTTTAGCCACATTATGGATTACGCATTTGACACTCTCTGTATTCTGGGTCTAGAACCGCCCGAAACGACAACAAAAGTGTTCCAAATATTTGAAATCTTTTGTATTTTTGACAGTTTTCACACTGTTGCTTGTCAGTTCAAAAACTGTTTAAAGCGGTTTTAAAACATAAAAAAATTGATGACTGTAAAGGGAGCTTGGTCACGCAGGCTTTAGTTATAATAAAGTCGTTAATAATAAATTATTACAAACAATTTTAAAACAAATTTAATTTATATTCAAAAACCCTTAATACATTAATATTAAAAGTGTATTAAGCAGAATATGTCACAGTACTAGGAATAATTTTTGTATAATTAAAGACTTTGGGGCAAAAACTTGACAAGTCCATTTTTGGATGAAAATGAAATTTTCACGTAGTTGTATTCTCTAAAGGAAAGCCCATATATTGCTGCAAAAATTTTACCGTCCCAAGCATATTAACGTGCGATCAGAACTTTGAACATTGCTGACAACATATTTTCGGGCAAAAACCGGACAAGTCCAAAACATATTAACGTCGCTATGATAATTTTGGACATAGTCGATGACCAAGGTTAGTTTATATTTATAAGGTTGCGACATATCCTCAGCTTTTAGGCGGTTCGAGGTCGGGGACGCTAGGAAGAGCACTTCTCGGAGAAAAGTTGGCAAGACTGGTAAAAATCAAAGCTGAATATCAATCCAGTGGCGTCTAGAATTTGCGCATTTCATTTTGCATTGTTTTGGAAGTGATATTTGTTGAAAGATGTAATTCCAAATGTTTTTTATTTAAAGTAAAAGAATTTACAACTTAATAACAATTAAAAACTGTTGTGTAAACGGTTGTTCTACTAATACAATAAACTGTGTCATCTCCGGCACTGAACAAAATGGCCGAAAAATGGGAGATGTGACGTCATAACACGTCAAAGCAATATGGCTGAATGTCGTAACCTTATATAGACCGACTTTGGTCGATGACACAGTTTGGAGCAAAAAGCAGACAAGTCCGGAATTGTGTAATTTTTGTACTAAATGTTTAAATTACTATGGCGTGGATATACCACGCGGGAAACATATGCTGCAAACCAACAGTTATGTGTAGTCTAATAGTTTTCAAATAAAAAAATGCCTTTTTAATATTACTCAGAATATTATTACGGTCTTTACCGAACCTTTTAAGCCCCTATTATTTTCTTTCTAATGTAAAAAATGCTATTTCAAATCAAAATTTGTGAATCTGTTAGCATATAGCAAATTTTAAACTAAGAAGAACTGAGAGCATTTTCTTATTACCAAATACAAATATGCAGCAGTTTTTCCCAATAAATTTAACAAAATATAGTAAAAGATGTTAGTACAGAAATATGTTTCAAAAGCTGATAATATTTTAAATAAAAATACTGAAATCATAAAAATATTGGAAATTCAGAAGAACCCGCCCATGACTCAGACTCTTTTTTATGCAATAACCATTTAAATGTGTGTTTATTTTTAATAAAAATGTATTTTAATAACTTTTTGTGGCTTAATTGGGACAAATCTCGGACAAGTCCAAATTTTTAAAAATTCCTTCACCTTTGTTTTTAAAAAGACTCCTAATAAACGAAATAGTAGAGTCTATAAAAACTGTAAACACAAGAAATAAACACATAATTTTGTTTCCAATAATTATACTTTATATGCTAGACAGTTTTCTTTAAATTGCCAACAACTTTGAAATATGGAATGTAGAGTTGTCATTCCAGGAGCATATCCGTTGGTCTTGTGATACTTACACTTAGTTTTTGGTCTGAGAGTGCCATTGGGTCAAATCCGGACTTAACTATTAAGGGTCCTACATTTCGCACAATTCTTTTAGCGAACTCAGTTACGTCAGCTTGAATAAAGCCATCTCTAAAATTGATACGAAAAATTAATATTATTAGATATTAAAATAAAAAAATTGCAAAATATATCTTAAATTAAGCTTCAACCACCACATATGAAAACGAAAATACTAGATATTAAAAAAACTCATCAATTTTAAGCCATTTGGCGCATTTTAGGAAGTGCAGCGCTACAGCGCAGCTCTTTAAACAGCGGTTACCCATGTTTTTTTATTGCTTCGCCTCTATATTTTTATATAAAACTAACTTTATTTAGTTACTGGCACTATAAAAATTCCTGAAAATTTGATTGTTTTTATTTTGATTTCTAATAATATTAAAAAGCAAATGAAGGGTATAAGAATAAAACAAGAAATGCTCATCTTTATTAAAATAGAGATGTCGAGATTATTAGCCCAATCTAATGGTACCTACATCCTTATGCTTTTATTGCCCAAAATATCAGCCAAACAAAATTAATATTAACCAGGTCAGACCCGAATAAAACTCGAAGTTTCCATTGCTTACTATTGAAAAATAAATACTAAAAGCATCATATCTCAAAAAGTTGGTTTTATAAAAATCAATGTTTTATTCCTGGACCTTCAAATATGATTTTACAGCTTTGTTAATAAGTGGTATTTCTAAATTAATATTTGTCTATTTAAAATTTACCTTTTATTATAACCCTAAATTATCAATCAAAATAACATTTTAAAAGTATTTAGTGTACCAGCGTTACCGCGCTTTACCCCTCGTTTATTCCAGAAACCAGTCTAGCGATATGTTATACTATATTTTTTTTACTGCGTATCCTAATATTAATGTGGTAATACACCACTTACCAACACAATAAATTATAAAAAACTAAAACCAAAATACATTTTTAATACCATGTATATCCAAAATCATCAACTTTTGGACCAAGGTAAGTTGGGTTACATCGTCATATTTTAGCCTCATAAATATAGCTATATGCTTGTGTAGTGGTAGACATTTTTGCCGCACCTTTTATAGACACCTTGTATAATTTTATTTTATTGCAGAAACAAAAAAACAAAAACATTTTTTAAACAAAATATAAGTATTAAAGTGTTATTACAAATAACATCTGGTTTGGAAAGTTATTAAGTACCATTCTAATTATTTTCAGGCGCCAAAATATTTATTAATGTTAAAGATAAAAAGTGTTTTTGTTGTTTACCGAATATAATAAAGTGCACTTGACTAGTTTTTAAACTAAACTATTTAAATGATGATGATCAAGATGTAAATCTATTACTTCAAAGTATTGATTTCCGTTATATTTTTGACCTAGTTTGACTACGCAATTTTATGTCAGAATTTATGACGTAATATGCAACATAGCTAAAACCAAGTTTTTTTATCTTTGGATAATCCACGAAGGCTTAATGCCTAAATACTCTAGGGATAGAAGAACGAACAAAGTGAAAAGTTCGGGATCTGTCCAGTTGAACCGTATAGGGATGCATACCTGTGGCACTACAACTTTCTATTGAAAGCTGCAAGTGAAGGAACATACTATACAAGTTCTTTAAAGCGAAAGCCATAAATAACTATAAAAAAGCGATAGATCGCCTAAAGCCCATCCATGGGCAAGAGAAAAAGCCTTTTTGTAAGCAAAGGAACAGTAATAGGCCGAACAGCTTTCCAGCTTATCTGAATAAAATTAAGAATGCTTAGGGTTGTGGCCATTCCTTATAGATGAGAACATTACCTATTTTATATCGGAAACATACAAAGTACATAAATTAGAAGGGAAATGGGCCTTTTGGGCTCAAAAGAGAAGCTGCCGTGGCCATTGTTTATACCAGTTAAGGTTATTTGTAAATGTGACGCCCACAAAAATAAATAAGCAGCCTATTATCATTTCTTGTCTAACATTTGGTTTATGTTGTCTTTTATATAAAAATACCAGACAATTCAAAAGTTAGAAGGGGGTCCTGAATTTAGACAAGCAATGTATAGGTTTTTGTTTATTTTTATAAAATATTGTATAACAACCTACTCTCGGGGATTGTACACTTTAAAACTAGCCTCCTTAGATGAAGATATCATTGCTTTAGAAAACTTGGCCACTCATATAGACAGGATGAGTATTTGAAGACAATAAGAATAATTAGTGTGTTAAATACGATACAATGGCCAAGATTTTTGGCGCCCCAATAATGCAATAATAAATTAGGATCCTGCGAAAGATACCTGCATCGCCTTGCATTTACGTTCCAAGCCATTCTTAGAGATTGGTTTGAGAACCCGAAAACTGGATTAATGGTCAGGGCCGCCAAGAGCAGTGCCGGGCCCCGGTATAAGTAAAAGTTACGGACCCCCTTATTAAACGAAAAAAATATGACCCAAAAAAAGTTAAAGAGCAAAAAATAAAAAAGGTCTTTACTTTCTCGAAACTAATATTGTTTACATAACTTTTCAAAATTTCCCGTTAAAAGATGTAGAAGAAGCAAATTCAGTTCGGGCCCCAGTAAATAGTATCTCCGTCAACGCCCTCTCGGCGGCTCTGTTAATAGTAATACCGTTAACTAGCCTATGGATGAAATGGCTTGTGGAAGAAAGAAGGTCGTTAGTTTGCAGAAGAAACAAAGTTAGTGGCAGTAGGGAGCCCTCAGCATTAACTTAGTGAAAGTAAGAGGAGTGGCTATCCAAATAGCTATTATATGATGGTAGGAAATGGCTGATGCGATTTTTACATATATATTTAATGAACCTTATTTTCTATTACCGTAAAAATAACATTTCTGGTTTTACCAGAAGTGCCACAGAAATTGCCTTTCGGCAGTAAAGAACTTCAATAATTTAAATAACAACCACTATCTTAAGCCTTAAATTTACACTTATTTTTCAATCTATTTTGGTAATTATATCCTATCTCTAAAATTATTAGTTTTTAGGATATTAATAGTTAAACGCTAGGCTGCCTTGAAAATATCAAAGAAAATATTATATATTATATATATAAGGAAAAAACATTAAGACATAGGTGTTAAGTTAAAATTAAGGGCTTAAGATAGTGGTTTCCATTTAAATTATCAAGGTTTTTACTGCCTAAAGTCAATTTCTGTGGCTCTTCTAGTAATACAGGAAATTGTATTTTTAAGGTAATAGAATATGAGGTTCATTAAATTTGAGTAAAAATCGCATTAGCACTTTTCTACCATTATTTGTTTTTTAACAAATCGATAAAAATGACGGTTAAGATGACATTTTTAACGCCATTTTCTGAAAAATCAATTAAGATAAGTATAGCATCTTATACATGTATTTTCTTCAAATTGCCTCTAGAATTGATTTTTAGAAAAATATATATGATGTTTCATTTAAAATACCAAAGTTAAGAGCACACGGTTAAACCGAATATGTGACATAAAATCTGAAACATCAGAAATCTTTATTTCATCCAACCTACATTCGACTAAAATTTTAAAATCGTGTAATACTTACTTAGGAAAATAATAGGCTTGCTAGTAAACTCGTGGAAACCCGGTATACCAAAACTTCTAATATTTCAACGGATTTTTAATATTTGTAAAATAAGATATTAAGGACGGAAAAGTTTAAACACTCCGTATTATAAGAACGAAGCATCTCCGGATAATATTTTATTAACTTTTGTTTATATTTTTACGTTTAGAAACCTGCCATTAATATTTCGTAAAACTATTTTTTTACAGCTTAAATATCTCTGAATCGTAAATAATGTGTAAAAAAGGTTAAAAATTGTTTTACCCTATCTCTTCGCCGTTGTTTTGCACATGAGTTTTGAGATCTTCCCAGTTAACTTTTGTTAAAACATCTTTTACTTCTACAGGTGGAAGTATTCTAGGTGTGATTCCATCTCTTAACTGGATTTTTGAGGCATATGCCAGAGATACGGACAATAGTACTAAAAAATATTTCATGCTTGCTTAAGATATTTTCACTTTTAATTTTAGGTAATGACCGAAAAAAAAAACAGAGTTTGCTTTTATACACATTGCGACAACAAGAGATTTTTAAGTATCGATATCATACTTCTTTCAAGTATAATTTTAAGTACTTTTTTATGTTTTTGAGAACAAATTACACTGATTCTCATAAAAATTACTGTGTGATACACTTGTAGAGTTTAATTTTTTTTCTTTAATAATTATAGAACTTGACCAAAATAGTGTTGTTCAAATATCTTAATAAAACATCTTGTTCATTTATGTCGTATTTGCGATAGTGGCGAATAAAAAGGGTTGGTTATTTTTTTTATTATTTATGATAGTGGCGAGTATGTTAATTAGTAGCGATGCTAGGAGCCGCACCCTTAAATTATGTCGTTCCCCAGCAAAAATAAAAAATAGAAGCCTATACCAAAACATGAACGTAAGTAAACAGTGTTAACAAAATGAATTCTAAGCTGTTGTACTGACCTAAAGGCCCATTTTTTGGTTATTACATAACAAACAAAACTTTAATTTTTGTGTTGTAACGTGTTTTTTACTAACAAACCTAAATTATGTTTTTATGTGTTTGGTTTTTGGCCTAAAATTATTGGTTTTCCCTTAGACCCCTCCATAGCAAAAAGCTGACTTCGCCACTCATTTAACAAATTCAGTGTTTAAAATAAAGTATAAAAATATAAAATACAGGGTTATTCATTAAAAAAAAAAACATAATTTTGTCCATACCGTCGCGCTTTTGTGAGCAAACCTGTATTCATCAAAATTTTTAAAATGTGAATGCCTGGCCATATTAGACTTCTGACTAATCCCGTTATTTTAACCTGTAATAAACAGATATTTTTATTTATTTTTTTTTATGTTTATATTTTGATTTTGTGATCATTTCGCGCGCTATTGATTTTATTTTAAAAAATCTTACTATCATTCCTTTTAAAAAATGCAAAAAATATTTTTTTGGTGATTTGCTTTTTATACAACCCCTTGCAGTGGTTTTTAGTATTTTAATAATAAAAATTTGGTGTACATATCAAAACAAGTATTTGATAAAAAAAGTTAGGTTTTTTATGTTTCATTTATATTTAATGTCTTCTTTAATCGGTCTCGTAGTTTGCCTACCAGTGATAGAAATATTGATGCATTTTTCCCCAAAAACAAGTATCGTGATTAATTCATAATGCGTGAGCAAACTAGTATAAGTGTAAATTTATCTTACCAAGTCAAATGTCAGATTTCATATTTGACCTGAATAATACGAACTAATAATATGTCTGATTTTAAAATGCGATTTTATAAAAAACTGTTTAAGTTATTGATTTAAATAAAGCATACCTTTTTTGTATAAAAATAATAAAGAAATTAAGCGTTCAAAGCAAATTGCCAAATTTGTAACCAGTGTTAAAAATGCATACTTTAAATTTAAAAAATCGTTGCACCCTGTATAATTGCGACTTAGTAAACAGCCGTTTACCTATGAAAAGAAGCATTATTATGAGGTTATTTAGTAGCCCAAATCTAATTGGTACTGTGGCAACAGTTCAAAAGTTATAATTGAAATATTTTATTTTTTATCTTCCTAACGAAGCACAATAGAACTTTTTTTATATGAAGTACTAACATTATTTTTGCTCACTCTATAACCCCTATCATTTATGACCTTACCTTTTAGGACACCCTGTATGTTAAAAATAATATATTAGGTTTGTTCCAGGCTGTCAGAAATGTTTGCAACCGTTTGGATTCTGCGCACGTCAAATTTGTCGTTCCAGCAGTGCCATGTTTGTAACTTTATACAATTGTTTGTTGTTCCAGCAGTAGTTTTAAGATGTTGGAAACATGTTGGAAACTGTTTGAAAAGTTTGAAAACTTTCTTCAACATTACTGACAAATTTTTAACAACATTTTTTGTATTGAGGACTAGGCAGTATGCAATCCTTGTTTATTTTTCGTTCCAGCAGTAAACTGTTGCAAACATTTCTGACTAATGTTTGTAAAAATTTTTGAGTTTTACGATTGTTGCTAACATGTTTCCAACATTCTGCTGGAACAAACCTATTTTAAAATAGAAAGAACAAATAAAGAAGCTACAAGGACGAGATTCGACAACTACTTTGGAAAGTACGTATGCATATTCGCGTTTCAAGCAGCGATATCCGTTTAGGGGCGTAAGTTTATGATTTATGAGGATGTTCAAAATAAAATATTTGTTAATTATATTTGTATTTCATAATGAAAAAGTCAACTGATGGGAGATGCTGTTATTTTATTATTAGAATCCTTGCCGTCAAATAAAAAAAACACAATGGCTTTGGGTACACCCATATTGTTTTTGCTTTTTTTTATAAAAAAATTCTTTACAATTCGCCTATAACGCAAAAGCTTTTTACCGGTGATATCTTTTAAAGGCAAAATATTAATGCTTCCAAAAATTCTGTAAGATAGCACTTAAAAGAATTAAAAATATTTGTGTAGTTGAATAAAATTTTGTTATAATGTTTTTATTGATTACAAATTGTTGTAAATAAAGTTTTTTAATGACTACATGCTCAAAAATAAAAATAAATATAGTATATTCAACAAAAAATCCGGGACACTATGATATCTATGACTCATGTGTTGGAATAGCAGTTAGAGCCTGTTCAGATGAGGTGATTTGCGCGATTACACTCTGCGCGATTAAACTTATATTGTGTTCAGATACCGCGTTTTACGCCAGCGTTTCTACGCTGGGAGGGATTCAGGCCATTTTCAGGTCAGTTAATTAACATGGACTTGGATACAGCGGTTGTGTTGTGGCTGCACACCGTCGATGGAAACGTCGTAAGCGAAGAGAAAGTCGACGATTTAACGTGTGCATCCAATTCTACGTGATACAGAATGACGCATAGTATGTTTATAACATTATACCCAAAGCTCAGAGAACACAGTGAAAAATTTTTTCTGGCTTCTTCCCAGTTCCTACGTTTTATAGCTCTATTGGAATAATCAGAAGATTCCATATCCCATATAGCTCCTCTTTTTCAACTTCGTCAATAAACAGTTCGGTATTGAAGTTATCACGCTCCATTTTTTTAACCAAATACGTCCACTCGCCACGGAATCGCGCGTAGTACTCGGACGCAACAATGCGGCGCCCGGGCAGCTTCAACTCGCGCGACGATCGCGCGTAAAACAAGTGGGCCGAGAGTAACCCGCCTCATTGCACGCGCGTTTTACGCGCGAGTGATTAAACGCGCAGCAGTCAATCTGGACGGGATATACGTAGCAATAAAGTATCTCGAGAACGCGCGATTGCTCGCCGCGCGAGTTCACTCGCGCGCAAATCGCCTTATCTGAACAGGCTCTTAGTCAGTTTATTGTAATCTTTCGTAACCTTAAAAAATTAAGTTTGATAAATAAAAATAACAAGTTGTGTTATAACGCTAAATCTAGTTACAAGGAAGACAAATTCTAGAAAGGTTGCGAATTCTGCTTCAAGACGAGAATATACGGATAACAGGCACCTCAAATCGCGTCCTTGCTGTTTCACCGACTCATGTGCGAGAGCCTGAACTGTTTTAAAGATGAAGTAATACAAACATTTTTCCACAGTAAATTAGTAGGAATTATTTGGGGTTTATGCAACTCCATTCGTGTTCAAAACAAAAGTAAACACATGACAATGGAATTACAAAATAGTTCAAACTAAAATCACTTATAAATTTTTTAACAATAACAAATAAACACTTAAAATCAATAAGCAAAATTAAGCTTATCACCGTAAAACCACCATAATATTATTGCTTGTTTTTGAAATTTTTCTTTACCGCTAACAATTACGGCGAACAGTGCGTGGAGATATATGGATTTCGGGACAAAATTTTATCAGTCTTATTGCACTCAAAATACACCTCTCAAGAAAAAAACGGACAGAGAAAATTTTAAGTTAATATTAAGTTTTCCCAATATGTTTACATTATAGCGTATACTGCTAGAGCAAGCAGTTTTGGTACATCGGCGAGGAATAGAATAACACAACAAGCAGTATTAGTCACGCATGTTTACGATGCCCAACTGTAGCTAGTTTGTCTCTTTTTCTCACACTGCCTATGAGTTATGGTATTTAGCTCAACTAGTATTACGACCATCGTAATTGAATTGCATTTTTTTCTAAAAAAATTGTATTTCTTTAAAATAGACATATGGATATAATTAAAAACAGCTGTGTGCAGTGCAGTGTTGGTTAGTTAAACCAATATTTAAATTAATTACAAATATATATAAATTACCTGATTAAAAATTAAAGTCAAATTATTTAAAAACGAAGTAGATATTTGACCGTTTGGCGATTGCGAACGCCTGAGCCAAAGTTAATAGCTCCATCACGCTGGAACCCGCTTTAGAAAAAACCAATTTTTTTTTAGCTCCATTTACAGACAAACGTTACTATCGATTGTAAAAGTTTATTGTTTGTAGTACATAATACGGTTAACTCCAATAAATGCTGTTCTGTAAGCCAGAAAAAAATAAAAACTGCAGCAAATTTCATTATTCAAAATAGAAGTTTACCGTAGCGACAAAAATTTAATCCCATACAGTCGTAATATTTAAACATAACGGGAGTAAAACTTATCCTCACTAACTACAACGCACACGATTGTAGTAAGTTTATTTTTTTTTGTAGTACTGTTTGATTTTCATGCAGCTAACCTAATGTGGTTCTTATCAGAAAAAAAATAAAACTGTTAAATTCTTGGAATACACTCAAAATTGATTGTAGTTTATTGTATGACGAAAAAAATCTTAATTCCCATGCAAGTCAAAAATATTTAAGAATAACATAGCCATGGGAAGACAGCAATTGTTCAAAAACTTTTATCTTCATTTATAACTACAAACGTTACTTAATGATTGTAGTAAAGCTCTACTTTTACTACAAATAGTTACGTAGGTAGTTAATCTGTGTGTGTGTGTGTGTGTGGTTAGTTGCGTAATTATTGGTACTACAAAAATAAACTTTACTACAATCATTAGTAGCGTTTGTAGTTATAAATGAGATAAAAAGTTTTGAACAATTGTTTTGTCTTCCCATGGCTATGTTATGTTTAAATATTTTTTTGACTTGTATACTTAAGATTTTTTCGTCGCTACAATAAACTACAATCAATTTTGAGTGTATTCCGTAAATTTTTAACGCAGTTTTTTTTTTCGCTTGTGAACAACATTTATTAGGTTAGCCGCGTAATTATTGGTACTACAAAAAATAAACTTTACTACAATCATAGCGTTTGTAGCTATAAAATGAGATAAAAAAGTTTGAACAATTGTTTTGTCTTCCCATGGCTATGTTATGTTTAAATATTTTTTTGACTTGTATGGGATTAAGATTTTTTTTCGTCGCTACAATAAAACTACAATCAATTTTGAGTGTATTCCAAAAATTTTTAACGGTGCTTTTTTTTCTGGCTTAGAACAACATTTATTAGGTTAGCTGCGTAATTATTGGTACTACAAAATAAACTTTACTACAATCATAAGTAGCGTTTGTAGTTATAAATGAGATAAAAGTTTGAACAATTATTTGTCTTCCCATGGCTATGTTATGTTTAAATATTTTTGACTTGTATGGAATTAGATTTTTTCGTCGCTACAATAAACTACAATCAATTTTGAGGTATTCCAAAATTTTTAAGGCAGTTTTATTTTTTTTCCTGGCTTAGAACAACATTTATTAGGTTAGCTGCGTAATTATTGGTACTACAAAAAAATAAACTTTACTACAATCATTAGTAGCGTTTGTAGTTATAAATGAGATAAAAAAGTTTTGAACAATTGTTTTGTCTTCCCATGGCTATGTTATGTTTAAATATTTTTTGACTTGTATGGGATTAAGAATTTTTTTTCGTCGCTACAATAAACTACAAACAATTTTGAGTGTATTCCAAAATTTTTAACGCAGTTTTTTTTTTTTCTGGCTTAGAACAACATTTATTAGGTTAGCTGCGTAATTATTGGTACTACAAACAAATAAACTTTACTACAATCATTAGTAGCGTTTGTAGTTATAAATGAGCTAAAAAAATTAGGTTTTTTCTAAAGCGGGTTCCAGCGTGATGGAGCTAAAGTTAATTGGTGTCGCTAGCCGCCAGTAGTCAAACCGCGTACGGAGGGTACGGAGTGCCGGTGTTTCGTATTTTGCCATGGCGTTTAAGTGCGCATGTTCGTCCACCCCTGATTTGTTTACTGTGCGAGGTCGTAAAAATCCGATAAATGCTTCTTGCCACTGCGGTTCTAAATGTGGGTTATCTATGGTGTATCGTTAATAGTTTTTGAAATATAACCACCTAAATTTAAAAATAGTAGAAATATTTTTTAAATTATACCTACCTACGGCAATAAGCTGAGACTGTGAATATAATGAAAATTATTCATACAACGTGTCCAAGATAAGAAGGGCCATATGGGCATCTTGAAATTCCAAAAAATACAAAGTCAGTAAAAATGAGAACAAAGTTGGAGATTTGTTTTCCTAATTATATGATGTTAAAAAAATAATATTTTAAATATTTCCGGTGATATCCGGAAAAAAAAACAAAAAAATTAGAAATTCTTTTTAATTTTTTCCTGGTCTTATTTAAAATTGGATTTTACATTAAATTGCATTTTGCATTGCCACTTTTCTACGTTATTCAATGGTGGTATTCTTATTTGAACTGCGACGTTTCGTTTCGTAGGACCAGAAGTTCCGCTTAGTTTATTAAAGTAATTTATTAATTTTAAAATGTAGGAATGATTATTTTCAAAAGTTTTTAAAAAACCAGTCCGTATTAGGACTAAACTTTAATATGTAATACATCATTAAATTTGTATTAATTTTGACTTTTAAATTTTGATAAAGTTGATAATGGTCCTTCGAAAACGAAACGTCGCAGTTCAAATAAAATACCAACAGAAGTCCAATTTATTTTGAAATTTGATTTTAAATTAAGACCAGGAAAAACATAAAACAAATTTTCAAGTTTTTCGATTTTTTCCGGATATTTCCGAAAAATACCCGGAATTTTAGTAACTTTCTAAACAGCATATTACTGGGCACATAAAACCTCAACTATTTCTTTTTTACCCACTTCGTATCTCTTACCATTTTTTAAAATACCCATACTCGCCTTCCTTATCTTAGACACCTTGTATTCGAACTTAAATGGTTATATTTCCGAAATTATTAAAGATATATTAAATGAGGTATTTTTGTAAAACTTAAAAAATATATTTTTAATGATGACATAATATACAGATTGTCCTTATTAAACGAAGCTTATCTATTTATTTGTTTTATTTGATATTCTCAAAAGATAATAGATAAAAAGTATGATACTTTTATACGAGACGCTTTTTTATACTTATTGCTTATTGTTAAAAGAAGCAAATTGTGAGTAGTCCAAAAATTAAAAATTTTAGAGTTAAAAAACTAATTCTAAAAGCTAATAACAATTAGAGAATTATTGGTCATAGGTATTTAATACTTGGTTAAAGATATTGGAATAAATATAGAGAGTTTATAGTTTAAAGGTCACTAATGGCTACATAAATATCTTTAGCACCTCAACATCAACATTAGGAGGTCGTTTCATGCTGTAATAATTGGTCATGATTGGTTATTAGGTCACAGCAATACTATAAAATTAGGAGAAGTTATTTTAAATATGCAGGAGTGATTTTACACCGATTTTTCAAAAAAATCTATGTTGAACTTCAATATCAACATTCAACATTCAAAATTAGTCATGATTGGTCAATGAGTTTCAGTAATCAGTAAGCGGTAAAATATATTCTAGAAAAGTCGTTTAAAATTTATTACTTGTTACATATAAATAGGTAGCACCTCAGTATAAACATTTGGTACCCATTCAATGCTATATAAATTGGTCACGAATTGGTCACAATTGGTCAGTCTGTCTCAGTGATCTACTGATCAATTAAAACCAATTTGTAACCAAACCTTAGTAGCATTGAATGGGCTCTAACTGTTCATATTAAGGCGCTACATATATATATATATATATATATATATATATATTTTAACAGTCTAAAACCACCCCTGTAAATTCTTTTAAACCAATCAGTGCGTGCCAACCGTGACCAATTCAATAGCATTGGATGGGTACTAAATGTTGATACTAAAGTGTTACCAATTTAGATGTAATAAGTACCTAAAAATCTTTAAACGACTTTTTAGAGTTTATTTTACCGCTGTCTAATTACTGCAACTCATTGACCAAGCATGACCAATTTTTGATCAATGGAATGTTGATGTTGACGTGCTAAATATAATAATATAGTGAGCAGTACCTCAAAATTTTAAACTTTTTATATTTATTTGGTCATGTATGATTAATTTAAAGCGTTAACATTTTTTGATCACGTTGATATGTTAAACACGCAGTAAAAGTTGGTGTATGGCTGACAAATTCGTCACACTTAGTGACCATTTATGACCATTTCGTGACCAATTCAAAGCTGTATTTAAAAAATACATTTTGGGCCGATTAATAGATAGGACTCATCTGTCTGCACAGGTCTCTGGATCCAGGAAGGGCGGAAGTATTAAAACATTGTTTATATTAACTTGTAAAATTCCCTTTTTATCAGTATTTAATTGAAAGTGTTTTATTTCATTTTAGATTTTAATTTTGATTTTAAATTATTATTGTAGACGATATGTAAATAAATTAAAAAAAAATAATTATTATCAATAAAAACCAAACTGATAAGTATCAATTAAAAATGGGTTGTTCAGATCAAAAGTACCTGATTACAGGATGTTAACTATATGGGTATAAAATTTAAAGAACGATTCTTGAAGTACTTTTGTAACAAAAATAATGTTCGTTTTTAGGATACAGGGTGGTAAACTTAAAAAAAATTGTGAATAATATTTAATTATAATCTGACGGTATTGTTTATAGTTGTATGTAAGTGGTTACTTTGGTATTACCTTAAATAAGTAAATATATTTGGCCCCGTGATGTCTTGAGCAACACCTAAGAGCTATTTATATATATTTTTTTTGAATACGATATAGCCTTTTCTTGGGTATAGGTTTATAAATATTCAGTGAGGTCCGAAAGTCCGTTGCCCTCATTCTAACTTCTATACCGTTCGATGTATTTTTATAAAACTTGAATAGATAATATAACACCACACTAAGAGAAATTTCTAGCGACCATAATTAAAGTTTTAATAATCATAACTAAATTATCTCAGTTAAATAGGGGACAGATAAGATCAGTTAATGCCATAATTAAAGTTGACTTTCTACTTCCAAATTAGTTATTATAACTAAGTCGGTTTAAAAACCAAAAAATATCTTATATGTTAGCGACCATTAATTGGCATCAGTAGTGTGGTTATTAAAGTCGTCTAGTTACCGCTGTTAGTTATATATAGTTATTAAGACATTTACTTTTTACTGCTCAAGGGACTTAGTTGTGACTGATATTCAATCTTATTATCAGTATTACTATATCAACATTATAATCAATATTGTAATGTTAATGGACCTAACTAAAGAGCTTTTGTATGGTTATAATTTTCAGGACTTAGGGTAATACCTAAGCTTTAATTAAAGTAGCAAAAAATGTAGCTTGCTGGAATATACAGGTTGTCCCGAAAGGTGAGGTCAAAAATGATAGGGGTGGTAGAGTGAGCCAAAATAATGTTAGTACTTCATCTATCGCGATTCCTTAGGGAGTTATTGAGGTTTAAAGTTACAATATAAAAAAAATGTATTTCATTAATAACTTTTGAACGGTTGCCACAATAATAATGATATTTAGGCATTTAAATTAACTCGCACTAATGCTCTTTTCCATAGGCAAATGACGCGCCGTATATTTAATGCATTTCTTACAGAGGTAAAAAAATTACATTTTGGTTTGACCGTATAATTTTTTTATCATTTTTGTACAAAAAAGGTAACTTTATTTAAATTGATACCTTGGACCGTTTTTCATAAAAACGCATTTTAAATCCAAACATACCCCCATTTTGTATGTAATAAAAAATCAATTTTTGAGAAAATTATTTAAATATGGTAAAATTTTTAAAAAACAGCCTTTATTTGTGTTATAAAGTTTCAAAGGCCTATAAACACCATTTTTAATTTTTTTAAACGACATTTTAATATTTTCCTCAAAAATGGATTTTTTTGTTATATACAAAATAGGGGTATGTCTGGTTTTTAAAATGCGATTTTATGAAGAATGGTCCAAGATATCGATTTACATAAGGTATAAAAAATTCGTCTTACCCTGTATCATTATGAATTGCTGCGCTATCATTTGCCTATGGAAAAACACACTGGTATGAGATTATTTAAATTCCCAAATATAATTATTATTGGGGCAACCGTTTAAAAGTTATAAATGAAATACATTTTTTTATTCTAACTTTAAACGTCAATAACTCCCTAAGACAGCGCCATAGAACTTTTTTTATATGAAGTACTAACATTATTTTGGCTCACTCTATCACTCCTACCATTTTTGACCTTACATTTCGGGACACCCTGTATAAGCCTTAGTTATTGTAGTATATGGGCTTTAGTTGCTTCAGCAAACAAGCTCTAGTTCCTGTAGCAAATTAAATTTATAAAATATATATGGTCAATGGAGTATATGGAGAAGTATTAGGAATTAGAATCTATAAATTTGTATGTATGTATTTATATTAGAAGAGAGAACGAGGTTGGCTCGTTAGCATATCCTAAAAAGGTATTTTATTCAAAACACTTTGTTAGAATCCGTATTTAGGGAAAGGTTTTTTTCCAAAAGCATTTAATAATATAATTTTAAGCTAAGCATTAACTAAATGGCAATATCAATTTACGAAATTATTTATTTATTAAGTTCTAAATTATCGTTAAAAATCAAATGCTGTTTAAGGATATACTAATAAGTCAATATCCATTATTGCTGTTGTATTTATCGTTGCGGAGTCCTTAAATCTATGTATAAATGCCCATATTATGACCAGAAACTCTTGAAGGTGGTAGAGTTATCACTTCGAAAATATTCTCGATTCAAATTTACCTAAAGAAAAATTAAAGTTTTTAAAAATATGAGACAAGCTCCATAATCAATTTACTATCAATAAAACACAGTTACAATCAATTGACCAAAATAAATATTGGGTCGATTTAGCTCTCACCGAAAGCGTTATCAAATAGAAATTCTATTGCAGTTTATCTTTGCGAATATAACCAAAATTGAGCCTTTCTGGCACAAAGAAAACCTGTATCCCAAAATGATCCTGGCCTCTAAAATACAGAATAATTAAAAGCAACGTTAAAGGCTGATACAGGCGTAATTAACACGACAAATTTGCAATTTTAACATGAACTCACTCCCCTGGTGTTATATATCTAATAAAATCGTATCGCCCAATTGTCCTGTTGTTTCATATAAACAGTTCCCTAGTAAATTAGTTTATAAATTAAATTACATATATGTAGATATCTCAGTCTTCAGTCCACAATATACACAGCCTCCGGTAAGACCACAATAAAAAACTTGTACCCTTACAATTTCGATATAATACCGGTATCCCTTGACGTTGTTAACATTAGCCTTCTGACCACTCTAATCGCGACATCATTGAAGAAATCCTTACTTATAGAAATATTAATCCAGTCATAAAAATCGAGTCCAGGTTACATTGTTTACCCTTGTATTCAAGAAAATTATTTTTATGTACACAATACATTCTTATAAACAGATCAGCATTTTGACTACATGTGACCACGTTGCCCGTCCCCCAGTCGAAATCTTTGCTACTATTCGGAAGAAAATTTTAAAAACTGATTTCGCGAAAAACATAAAGTTTGTTCAGATACGACGATATTCTGGGTGCGTTTTACAGGTAGCGATTTAGATTTACAACCAACATTTCAATCATCTTACTACCTCACCCTGTAACAAAGTTTACAATGGAAAAAGACGATAACACCATAAATTTCACATATCGACTAAAGAATGTCCATTTCCTCGATATATATAGAAAACCTGAAAGATTTGCCGACACATGATTGTAAATCACTGACACACCCAAACATCATTTCCAAACTCGCAAAAAGAGTTGGCAGAATACGATAGACACAGAGCATTTCATCCCTTAGAAAACACAAACGAAATAATTAAATACACAGCACTATTGCGAAAATAACGGTTTTGATTTAAGTACCATTGCTAATTAATAAAACAAAAACAATTAGCCCTTAATCATATATACCCATATAAAACTCAATAGCACCCAACATACCATACTCCTAACATATTTTGGACCAGTTTCAGATAAAATAGCTATCATCTTAACAAAAAATAATAATTTAAAAATTGCCTTTAAGCCATCCCAAAAATGCCATTTTTTAATGCTAAGTGAAAACACTACCATTAAATAAATTCGGAGTCTATAGTTTAAATTGGGAAGAATGCAATAGTTTATATGTAGGGCAAACAGAAGAAATTTTAATATTAATGAGAACACAAATGTCATATGTACTAAATAAAAATAATTCAAACTTTTGTCAACCACTTTATAACATCTGGTCATTCATTCCTGTCGATAATCTTAAAATTTTATATACCAGTACTTTATAAACTTAACATTTTAGAGTCTATTGAAATTTACAAAGCCAATAAAAACCCTCAATAAATTTATTGAATGACCAATGACCAGACCGACCTGAGGTAAGCCCACTATTTACAGTTTTTTAAAATTTAGGATAGGCACTATTATTAAAATGTGTTAACCAATTGTACGTGTATATATATTAGTTTCAAGTAGTTTAGAATATTCAGTTTGAAAATAGCAGCTTCGAAACTGCAGTCACAATGTTGATAAATAGGTAAGATAGAAAACAAAGTAATTTGTCTCATTCTTACTTAAAATGGACCATCTACAGTGACGGACATCTCAATCCAGTATTTACCAGGAATACATGTGTCATTGCAGATCTAGGAGCCCTGCTTGTTAGCAGAATTATTTAATTCGATAAAGAATCTTTATAAATATTTTCTTTGGTATTTCATTTCATTTTTAGTCATCTGGGCTGCTATAAGCAGTCAACTCCATTTCTTGGGAAGTACTCTTGGGCTCTGGGAGGGGACACCACTGTTTTCTCCCCTGTGGCTTGCCTGCATTCTCGATTAAGGAGTTCTTAAAGAAACATTTTGTTAAAATTAAACTTTGGGGGTATGAAATTGATTCATAGTCAGTCACCATATTTTAGAATGATATTTACAAATTTTAAAAATGTTAAGATGGCTGCTGCACGCCATCTTGGAAAAAATGAGATGGAGGGTCTTGAGAAAGCCCTGGCGAGTACTTTATAACCCAGAATATTAAGTCCATATCTCTACCCACTACAAAATGGCGGTAACTTAAATATAACCTAAATACCTAATTTGGATGTCCATATTTACAAAATAATAAAGTAAAGTAAAACAGATCATCGCTATCGCGAAGCGTTTCAGAGATACAGGGTGATTCTCGATTTTTCACTTTTGAAAAGGCCCTGTAGCTTTGTTGTTATTACAGATACGAGAAAAAT